>BGPR01052501.1:0-10593 GCA_013235015.1 Araneus ventricosus
ATCTTTAGATTTTTGTTCAAGATAACTTTATCTTTTGCTTTAAACTTTTTTTTTGTCTTTGCTGTTAGACTGTCAATGAGTCTGCTTCTCTGAGAGAAAGAATTGAATTTTTGCAAGAAGCATCTGTGATGAAGTAAGTATTATCTCCTTATGTAATTTAACAATTTCCCTCTTATACACACTTACTATTACTTTTTCTCTTGTACTTAATTTAATTGTTGTGAATTTCTCTGTCAAAGTTTGATACGATTGATTTTAAAGTTAAATAATTTATGATCTTTCCTACCCTTTATGTCACAGTGTTGTATATCCGTAACAAACCCAAAAGGCACTGTCTCTTCCACAGTAAGCTCTTCATGTCGATTTCATCGGTTTTTGCAATACTGTCACTCTGTAGTTAACACAAATTGCTCATATATTCCCCAACAGATGGTGATACTGAGGTGATTTTTAAAAACAAAGTTTCAGTTGACACTTAAACATTTTCATAAGGTTGCTCCTGAAATTACTGCAGAATTTAGTGAAGTTAAAAAGAGTGGGCACATCCATTTGTGAGAAATGTGGTGAAGGTCTTTGTTATAACAAAACTAGCAACTGTTTCAAAAACTGAAATTTTGAATTTTTCATGCCATTTTGCATTATGTTGCAGAAATGCAAAAAACATTTTTTTGTCAATAAATTTTTATTTTAATGTGCTAAATTTTTAAAGTTATTTTTTCCATACTTACAATGATATATTCCAACGTCTGAATAATTTTTTTTTTTCAAATCGGATTTGTTGAGATATAAAGGGTTAAAGATTTTCATTATTATAATTTTTAATTCAGGCTGAATTAGCAATTTTTAAAGCCTGCCAATTTGCTTTTGGTTCTATATTTAAGAGTAACTTTTTAGAGTGATGGTATTGAAATATAAAGATTAACTTAACTATTCACAAAATATTAATAATTAAATTATTGCTTGTGTAAAAATAGGGGGTAATCAAAGAAACGTACAAGTTTCTTCAGTTAAATATAAAGCAGTGTTTTTTATTATATATTTGATTCTCTTGTCAAAACTTCTCTGTTTATATATAAAGTAGAAATAATTTTAAGTTTTGTTTTTTCAAACCTTCATTATTACCATCATTTCTTTAGCACTGTTTCTTTGTCAATCTCTATTCTATCCATCTCTGTCTATTTTAAGGTTACCAATAATGACCATTAGCCGGCACTAAAGAATTATGAAGAAACCTCAGAAGTTATAATATTTATTTATTTATTTAAAAGAAAACCACACTACAGAGAAAAACTCGAGTTACAGAGTGCAGGCACAAAATGAATAACAAACACACAACAATAATAAATTCACTGATTACAAAAACTGTAATCAGTGAATCTGAAAGATATAAAAAATATATTAGAAAATTAAAAGTTTTTTACAGAGAATATAAAAGTTCAAAACACTGAAAAATTTTACAAACCCATAAATCATAAAACAAATACACAAAAACATTAAAAGAGACTAGGATTCTGAAACTTGAATACTGTCATATTAATACCATAAATATGATTGCCATATTTATGGTATTAATACACACCACAGACAAAAATCTTATTGCCGAGTGCAAAAACTGAACAAAGGGGGATATAAAAATATTGCAGAAGTAATACACACAAGAGTTTTATTAACTAGTTAAGGCCATAACCCGAGTTAGTTCGTTTTACATACCATAGGTGTGGCAGACAATTAAAAATAATTATGTCTTTAAGCTGTTAATTTATGGTAACCTTTAGTTCAATTAATTTAAATTCCGTGAATTAGTATAATTGTAGTAAAAATTGTATCGATATTTTTAATTTACATAGTTAAATGCTAAATTGTATTAAAATGTTAAATGATAACTAATCTAAAGATCAAATTTTGTCTGTCAACACTGGGTACAACTTTCTCTACCAGATAAACATTTTTATAAAATTTAAGAATTATTGTTACCTTTATATCTCATTTTTATTTTTTTCCCTCAGGGCTTTTAATTGTCATCATGTTGTGAAGTTACTAGGAGTTGTTTCTAAAGGCCATCCAACTTTAGTAATAATGGAGTTAATGGGCAAAGGTGATCTAAAAGCTTATCTTCGGTCTCGACGCCCGGACAATGAGGTATCCATAATGAATAAAATATAATTATTTTCCAATTTGATATCAAAATTTGCCTCAAGTTATTTAATTGATGTTATATATAAGAAGAGTTGATTTTGTGATTAGAATGTAAAAAATCTACAATATTTTATCATATTTTTTTTTTTTGTAGGATAACATTGCAGGTCCTCGTTTTCCTCCTCCAACACTGAATGAAATCTTGCAAATGGCTGTTGAAATTGCTGATGGTATGGCCTATCTTGCTGCCAAAAAGTTTGTGCACAGGGATCTAGCAGCTCGAAACTGTATGGTTTCTGATGATTTAACAGTAAAAATAGGAGATTTTGGAATGACTCGAGATATTTACGAGACAGACTATTATCGTAAAGGTGGTAAAGGTTTACTGCCTGTGCGATGGATGGCACCAGAATGTTTAAAGGATGGATTATTTAGTTCACAATCTGACATATGGTAAGCTGTTTTATTCTTGAGGTTTGATTGAAAGTTTTTTTGTTTACAACTTACTCTATTATGTTAGTAAAAAGCTCATAAAGATAGATATATGTAGTACTTGCATGGCATTGAAATTTTATAAATGTGAAAAATATGTCCATTTTTTAAAAAATCTCTTTATAACAAATCATTTGACTAAAAGTACAGTTTTTTAAAAACTCTGAAATGCTATAATAATTATAAATTGATTATTAAGCAGCGTTTATTATATGACATATAAACTTTTCATCTCATCAGAATTATGTTGATAAGCATATGTTACATTGTCATGTTTCTTTTAAGAATTAAGATAAACTTTTGTGCCTTGATTTACAAATATGTGATAAATGAATTTATTGACTTTACTGTGATCGTTGATGTAACGTTTTTAAGAAAAGGGCTGCATTCATTTAAGTAGAATTTGAAAACTTTTATACAGATTTTTCAGCATTACATTGACTTGAATTTGTGTTACGGGATTTGAAGCAACAATGGCTATTATCTGCATTTATTTTGTAGTAATGAACAAAAGGTATACATTAAATATCATGTATAAAAAGGACCACTTTCTGTCTCTGACAGTTTTTCCTCTATTCATGTCGTATTCTGTTTTGTGGCCACGAGAGTTTTATCACTGATTATTCTGCAATTATTTAGTGCAGTAATTTAACTTAATTCCTGGACGAACCCTGTAACAATTTTTCATTTAATCGACCTTTTTGTTTAGGTTTTTTTTGTTAGGTTAGGTTTTTGTTTCCATTCCCTTTCTTTGATTTTTCTTTAGATGATATCAAATAGTGCAATCCATCAAAGTATATTCTATAAGAAAAATGACAGTATAGGTAGAAAAGTATAATTTAAAAATACTGAATATACTACATACTGAAAACTAAAAGAAATAAAGCAAGTGTAACCATATTTCTTTAACGTAATCCATGAATGGATAGCAAAGATTTCTAATTGTTATAAGATAACCTTGATTAATTATGATTTGTCAAACAAAGTGATATATATATTTTTTTATAAATT
The DNA here is from genome assembly GCA_013235015.1 of Araneus ventricosus. Lineage (NCBI taxonomy): Eukaryota > Metazoa > Arthropoda > Arachnida > Araneae > Araneidae > Araneus > Araneus ventricosus. Next base: position 3,640 of record BGPR01052501.1, read on the forward strand.
AAATAATCATATTTTACCTATATTCTGTTAATAGCTAATGTCTTAGCATGATAAATATGTAACTGTTTTATATTGAATTGGGAAAATGTTTGTAAATTTCTGTTTTTATTATTATTATGTGTTTTCATTTACCATTGTTTTCTTCTGAGTATAAATGAAGTGTATATCCCATCTACTGTACAATCATTCATCAAACTAAGAAGTAAAATCTAAGAAATACATATGAATCCAATAAGTGCAGCAGTATGAAGATACAAAACTATACATTAGCTGAACAAAATGTTTTATATTTGATGGTTAAATTTTACTTGTGTTTTTGCAGGCTTATTAATTGTTATTTGTGTCTAAAGAATTTTGAATTTTAACTAGTTAAAAAAAATTATCCTGTTTCTATCCCATTTGCAACTACAAAATATGAATCTTTTTTATTCTTAATTATTTCTTCTTTTTTATCATTTTCAAATGTAGTTATAGATCTTCACATGATTAATTTTTGATATATTATTTCTGTGACTTACTTTTAATTTCACTTCACACCACTGATTGTGACTAAGCTCTATCATTTAAAATGTTAACCTTCATTTTAGTTGAAAGAAGCATTTGTATCAATTGTTTAAGTATCTTAAGCTGGAAATCGCATAAATAATTTAGAATTTTATATTATATATGTTTTGGCAGATATGATTTAGCAGTTTTAATTGGATTTTTATAATATGAAATCCCGCCCTTCTGTATATCTAAGCTTGTATATTTAAATGTTTTTTATAAATGAAAATAACAATTTATTGCCTTTTTTATATAAGGTCCTATGGGGTGGTACTTTGGGAAATGGCAACTTTAGCATCTCAACCATACCAAGGATTGGCTAATGAACAAGTACTCCATTTTGTAATTTCTGGTGGTAAAATGTCAAAGCCCGAAAACTGTCCAGCGAAGCTGTAAGTACACTATCATCTTCATATATTCTGCAAATTTTTTTTCATTACGAATGCATTATTCATCACTTGAAAAAAATCATAAAAAATATTCAGTAATCTTTGGAATTTTCTTTCATCGTTCATGTGTTAAAGGGAGAGATTTTTCAAGACTATTTAAACATTTATTTCAACTTAAAATCTGTTTTTATTATCTCTTTTTAATTGTGCCTAATGTATTTTAATCTTAATACTGTATTTTTGTAATAGTTTTAAACTATTATATTTGCATGTGATTAACATCCCAAATGTTACAAGTTGTGTAAAAAATATGTTTTCATTGATTAAAACGGATTAACAGGTTTTTATAGAAACTGAAAAATATTAATTCCATCATTTGTCTGAAAATATTCCTTTTATAACTTGCTAAACTTTTTTTCAACTAGGAGAAAAACTTAGTAAACTAGTTACTTTATGAAATGAGATATATTGTTGCTGAAAATCATTCTTATTTTAAGTACAAGAATTAAGGGTTTTTTTTTTATTTTTAATGAAATTCCTTATATTTTTGAGTAATACTTAAAATATAACTTGCACTTGAATGCACTTTTTTGAGAGAATTTGAATATTTGGCATGATAAGCAATTTTGCAAGCGAACCTGTTGACTGTTCTACCAAAAAACCATTTATGTTTTTAGATAATAGTTTGTAAATAACAATAACATTGATGCCAGAGCAATCAATTATTTTGACTGTTTATTGATGTTTTGCGTCTCTTTTAAATTAATATATTAAACGAGATTACATACCATCCTTACAGGTATGCCATAATGGAGCTGTGCTGGGCTAAAAATCCAAAGGCAAGACCAACTTTTACAGAACTCATAGACATGCTTCTTCCAGACATCAACCAAAATCATTTTCGTGAAGTGTCCTTTTATTTCACTCAACGACAGGAGACGAGCGCCAAAGAGACTGACGTCGACACGGCCACTGCTTCGACCCCTATGAGGACTCAGTGGATGGACTCTCAGAATTCACGAGAGGATTCTGATGCTGAATCAGAAATTGCATTTTTCCCTCCCACCAGGAGCATTACCCAAAGGGACTATACCAGGGGAAAAAATTCTCTTGATGGCAATGCGCGAGGGGACAGCAGAGCTTACAGTGTTCATTCCAATGACGGCAGCAAAGGCATGTCCGTAACGTCTTCGGACGATAGTAAGGGTAGCAAAGTGAGTAGTACTTCGAATGGAAGCGTACCCAATGGACTCCTACCTTACGTACCCTGTCGAACTACCACATGTTGATTGTATATTTAATGTGTGCTGTCATATGGTGCATGCATGGAACTTCAATTACTGAGAACTACATAAATGTGTGTTTGGTCTTTTAACTTCGAAACCTGTACAGAACTTGTGTATATGTGTGCTTGTCATTGTATGTATATATATAAGTGAGTATATGTATGCATACAATCCTATACATATTATTTATGACCTTGTACAGTATGTGTCTGTCATCCAGTGATTCCAGAACAGTAGGAACAGAATTTTATATGAGTGTGTCGATCTGTGTGGCATGTGTCTTCTTAGCTATGTGTATCTGAACATCTCATCTTTTATTTTTAAATCATCAGAGTCGGAAGTTTAATCTATTTTACCTTTTAGTCAGCTAACTATTTTGTACATTCCCTCTGATTTTAACATCCGTCATACCATCGTATATTTTTTTTCCTTACCGCTTTGTCAATCATTTAGGAGATACTGCTTGTATTGTACTGTGTATGATCGATGAAAATATCTCTTGTATGGAAACTATGCAATGGCCAGCTGCTGGCCGTGTACCATTTCAATGATTGACAACGTTTTCATAAAGCTTATAAATTACTAGACTATGTCCTGCAGCATTTTTATCTCCATGAGCCATGGCTGTTGTGAAAGATTTTTATTTTAATTTATTTTTATTTAAATTTTATAGACATTTATTTTAATTCTAAATGGGTTTTTGACATGAAATTTAAATTGAAAACCGATGTGAATTTTAATTTTTAACAGGATTGCAAACATTTAAGCAGGATTGTGTTGTCAAAATGAATTAAAATTCTAGTTAGAATTTATGTGTTTTGAAGTTTTTTATTTGAATCTATTGAACGGTGCTTTATACAGTGGTGTTTTTTGTTTAACAGCACAATGAAAGAAACGAGATTTCCAAATTATTTTATTGAATTTTGTATGACCAAGCAATTTATGACATAAAATTCAAAAGAGAGAGAAGCAAGAAAAATCTAGGGGAGTTTTTAATTTTAATGAATGGCAAAATTAAGAAACTATTCCATTTGAATGTATTGGCTCATATTCCAAATGTTTAAAAAAATTAGTTGTAATATATGATGTGCTTTTAACCAATCAGTTCCGGTTTCATTTTTTCTGATCTTTTCAAACATTCTAATATATTATGAAAAATATCTCAAAAGCCCGTTTTTGGTCTATTATGTAGTTCAAAAAGAATTGTAGTGATTAATTTATAAAAAATTATATTAAAAATAAAAACTTGGGGGAGGGTTATGAAGTTTTCGTTTTTAATTGTGTATAAGAGAAGGACAAGAACTGCTCGGAACTGTGCTTCTATTTATTTTTTGCAATTGGTTGTTGCGCTAATGTGTTTGGATGGGGGAAAAGATAAATAATTTTCCCCTATTTATTATTATCCCTCATTATTTATCAAAATAATAGGTGAAAAAATAGGGCCAATCCAAAAGAATGTTCCTCTGCTCTATTATAGAAGTGGGGGGGAGGATTAAAAGTTTTATTTGTATAATCATGTTGTTAATGTATTTGGGTCTGCCACAATTTCTTAAATGTAGCAAATTCCTTTTTAGTCAGAAAATGATTTTAGCATTTTACAATTAATAAGACCTGAGCAGTATAAATACGTAACGCTTCTGAAATAATCATTTCTTAATAATAGCTATAAAATGGGTCATTTTTTTGTTATACTGATCAAAATATAAATCAATTTGATTAATTATTTCTTAACGAAAGCTTTTCAAGTCTACAAATCTGAATCGGTGTTGTACATCACACTCAGGAATAAAACTATTCTTAACGTAATAATACAAAATAATATATTATATAGGGAATGTAAGTGTATAGTACTTATATCATGATTTTATCTGTGACCTCTGTATATTTTTATGAAATGACACATCACACTCTTTGTTTGCATCCTGTTACAGTACAAGTGTTCAGTCTCTGTGTGAAATGTTGAATTTCCAGATTTCTATTGCTGCTTCTGTGTTTGTCATGATAAAATTATATTAATTTTAAGGGTTTATATCCTTAAGTTATTGATGAATAAATCTGCTAAATTCCGTTCTTTTACTTCCATATGTAAAATTTCATGGCTTGCACATTTGTGGTCCAGCTTCTGTATAAATTGTATTAGCGTGTATATTGTTGAGTATTACATCCAACTGATTGACCATAAAATTGTGTGAGTAGATTTTAATTACCTGTAATGACTATGCATGGTGTCGTGAGGGACGGAAAAAGTATGTAACTGCCTACAAAATACTATTTAAGCAATAAGGTAATAACTCCACAACTTGAATTATTATTTTTTGTGCGCATCTTGCTAAAAATGAAACTGTGTTGTTGGTAATTCATATGAATTACAATTTTTTCATTGAAGTTTTAGCTGTGACAGTGTATCTGAAAAAATTTATTCACCATACAGGACTGAAAACAAAAGCAAGTGCTATAAAAAGAAATCGTCCATAAAAAAAAAATTTCTTTTTAACTATAGTATATTTTGTTGAAATAATGTGAATAAATATAGATATGCTTTTTTCATATTTAAGTGCTGCCTGTAGAATTATCAGTCTCGGTGAAAGAAGAAAAGGTGAAATTGTTTTCTAGGTAATTTTAAATTTGAATTGAGTTATGAAAAGATTACAAAAACATGTAACTTATATAAAACACGACTCAAATCATTATAAAGATAAAAATTTATTTTCCATTTATATTTTTTTACAGCTAACAGTAATAGAGTATTTAAATAATGATGTGTGTTGCTTGTGAAACTCCTAGCATTTTCCTCACTTGTCGAAGTAAAAAAAAATCATCCGATATTTTTATTTGAAGCAACCTTAAAGTACTTCCCCATAACTTTAAAAAAGACTTGCATGTTTCTCAAGAATAGCCTGTGTAAGCCAAGTCTGTATATTATTTACATTGAAGTTTGTTCCATTATTTTGTTGCATATCAACTGTGAGATTTTGCAACTAAATGATGGAATCTGTGCTGTTCATGGTAGTTAAGTTTCTGCTCAAAGAAATGAAATAAAATCAGGAAAGCATGTGCGATTTTTAAAAACTTCAGCCATTTTTTGATGATTTGTATTTAAATATTTTTGTTAAGTATTATAAAAAGTTGTTATTTTTATCAATCGATTGGTGATATCAAATAGTATAAGTATTTGGGTAAATTATAAGAGCAATGCTAGCTTTACTAAGAAAATTAATATTAAATAAAAAAAAATCTGCAAAATATTTTTCAATGTTTGTGAGAATTTCCTTTCAGCTTGCCATATAATTTTTATTGCAGTCAAAGAGAGAACACCACATTTTTATTGCTATTATTTAAAGTTAGCATATCTGCTTTTTTTTACCATTAATATATATTAGAGTAACACATTTATTTGTTCAATTCAGAAAAGAAAGTCAGAAAAATTTTCTCATGTATATCAGACTTCCACTGTGAAGAGAAATTCCATTAGAGTGACATAGATTTAATTGATTTGCGTAACATAAGTTAGATATTTAAATTTGCATTCAAACAATCTGTTAGAAATTTAAAATTTTATAAAAGAGAAAAAAATATGCATTTTCGATGAAGGATAAAAATTTGATGTAGCACTTTTCTTTTAATCAAGTATCCAATCTAGTATGATTAATTTAAAGCCTTATATATCAACACTGTGGTTTTCTCAGTTAACATACAACAATTTGAGTGGTCAAAATGTGCATTGCTGTAATTTTTTTGTTATTATTTTGTTTCCTAAATTATTATATTAATTAATTATTCATAAATTATCCACCCTCGCTCATTAATCGTTTTCTTCTTGGAAAAAATGTAGTAAACTGTTTGCCATTTAATCTGTTTTTTCCTCAGCTCCCATTCCTTTTATCCAAATCTTTCCTTAACACCTCAGTTTTAAACGTATCAATGCACTAGTCATCTGAAAAGAACTTTTTTCCTACTTTTTGTGTTACACACAGTTTTTACATTATGATATCATTTGTACATTTAATTCACTTTGTTTTTGTATGCAAATAATTTTATATAAAATGGTTTAAATTACTAGACATTTGTTTGTGAAAAGTGTTATTTATTGTATTTTATTTTAATCTGTAGGGTTCATTCATTGAATAATATTGCTTTTGCTTCCAAGTTTTTAACTAACCATATGAGCATAGACTTTGAAACATTTGTGCAAACAATTGGATTTTTTACCTCAAATATGCCAATGCCTTTGAGGATTTTTTGTTACTCATAAAACATCAATATCCCTTTTCTAATGAATTCTGCATTTCATTTTAATTGTATTTCTTAGAGGAAAATTCCAAACACTAAAATTTATGTTGTTTTTTTGGAATTTTCCCTCCAATGTCTTTTAACATATTTTATGTTAAGAATGCATTATTTATGTTACCCTTAAAATGTTTTATTTTATGAATTTATAATCTCTTAGTATGTTTTAACTTAATATTTGGTACATTTTTAAGAAAATGCTTATACACCAGTCAGGTGAAGATAAAGCTTAAATTTATAAAGTAATGACATTTAGTTGATTTGGAACTTACAACCTTTATACTTCGATAACTTTTATATTTTTATACAAGGTATTCCGAACTAGTTTAATAAGCAAAATAAACTGTGTATTGTTAAATAATTTCTGTGAAATCTATCTGGAAGTCCACCCCTAAAGGGCCCCCCCACACACACACACACTTTAAAAAGCTAGATACTTACCCGCC
>BGPR01052502.1:0-10593 GCA_013235015.1 Araneus ventricosus
TTATTACTTCGTTCAGTTACGTATTGCTAACGTGGCAACAGATAACGATCTCAGGGTTTTTTTTTTTTTTTTTTTACTTCTCGTATACAGAGTATACAAGAGAATATCTCCACCCTGAATCTCCACTTAGAAGTATACGAGAAAGTTTAAGGAGACCACTCCACTGGTTTCTAATGGTTTAATCAAAACGATACAGTAAAAGCTATGATAATTATGGATCAAAATTGTAGAATCATTCATCACTTTTTTGCATACATTCTTCTGATGGCTGAACATTCAGTTGAAAATTGGTAAAATAGTGCAATACATGATTTTATTTGTCTTATTTTTTTTTACTATAGTGTGTAATTTATTATCATCTGTTATTCTAGAGAAGGCTAAATTTTGATGGAATGCCATGAAATGTGTGTTCAATTAAACAACAAGAACTACAAAACTAGAAGAGGAAATATCAGATTACAAGAAAGGCAAAAGCACCTGGATAGAATTTGTAAAGCTGGCAACAAGTTCTTTTACTTTAATGTATTTTTTTATCGATCCTTTAGCAAATTCGACGACTTCTTAGATGTCTTCCATTTCAGTATTCGTAGAAATTAGTTCTCTAAAGCATTATTCTAGCTAGTATCCAGTCTCATTGTGTTTTTCACAAAGCTGCCTCATGCACTTAACTTGTACTATATCTACCAAGGTATCGACAGACAGCTCTTAAAGTAATTAAATAGTTTTTTGATCATTTTCCCTTTTTTACTTTCTTCTATACATACAAGGGAGAAAGTATTGTAATCATCAAAAAAATTCAGACTCGTAGTTTTGACGAATCTCCACCGTTTTAGACTGGAGTCAGAAAAAACACAATTTTGGGTATATGTCTGTCTGTGAACGATAACTCGAAAACTACTACAGCTACAGGGCGAAATTTGGTATGTGATCTTTACACATAATTGGTAGGTTTCTATCAAATTTTGGACAAAAATCCGTCAAGGGGATGTGTCATGACCACTGATCATGTGGACGCTATTAACTCAAAATTTGAATAGCTAAGATGGATAAAAATTTAGTACACAGTTTTATCAACGGGCGGGTCCGTATCAAAGTTTGGACAAGAGTAGTCAAGGATCTGTCCACATGACTACAGTCATGTGGACGCTGTAGCTCAAAAAACTTGAATAGCTATATGGATAAAATTTACACGAAGTTTATCAACAGGAGTACAGGTCGTATCGAAAGTTTGGACAAAATCCGTCCAAGGATCTGTCCACATGACCTGAATCATGTATGGACTTCTTAACTCAAAACGAAGATAGCTAGATGGATGAATTTGGTACACAGTTTTAGCAGGAATGCAGGTCCGTATCAAGTTTGGACAAATCCGTCAGGATCTCCACATGACTACAGTCCATGTGGACGCTGTAGCTCAAAACTTTGAATAATATAATGGATTAAAATTTTGAGTACACAGTTTTATCAGGAATGCAGGTCCCGTATCAAAGTTTGGACAAAATCCGTCAAGGATCTGTCCACATGACCACATGATCATGTAATGGTTGCTAATATCAAAACTTGAATAGCTAGATGGATAAAATTTGGTACACAGTTTTATCAACAGGAATGCAGGTCCATTATCAAAGGTTTGGACCGTCCGTCCAAGGATCTGTCCACATGACCACCAGTCATGTGGACGCTGTATCAAAACTTGAATAGCTAAGATGGATGAAATTTGGTACACAGTTTTGTCATCAGGAATGCAAGGTCCGTATCAAAGTTTGGGTTCGAATCCGTCCAGGGATCTGTCCACATGACCCACCAGTCAATGTGGACGCTACCAATAACTCAAAAACTTGAATAGCTAAGATGGATAAGGGTGGTACAGTTTTATCATCAGGGAATGCAGGTCCGTATCAAGTTTGGACAAATCCGTCCAGGGATCTGTCCACATGACCACCAGTCAGCCAATGGACACTTTCTTAACCTCAAAACTTGAATATATGGATAAAATTTGAGTACAGTTTTATCATCAGGAATGCAGGTCCGTATCAAAGTTTGGTAAAATCGATCAAGGATCTGTCCACATGACCGCAGTCATGTGGACGCTGTAACTCAAAAACTTGAATAGCTAGATGGATAAAATTTAGTACACAGTTTTATCAGCAGATGCAGGTCCTCAAAGTTTTGGACAAAATCCGTCACTGGTATTTTTTTTTTTTTTTTTTATTTTCGTTTTGTGTGATTGGTTGACGAACCATCCTGGCACTGTGCGCATATTTTTTATTTCGCAACATTTACCACACAACATACACTTTTTACAGTGCAAAATTACCTCTTATCATTTTAATACTTAATTGTGGGTTTTCAATTGAGAGTTCCCTTTTACCCACGTCATTTATGAATCACAGCTAACTCATTTCTGCCAAAAGAGTGTCACTTACCGGTTGGGCACATACACCTTGTCCATTTCCACGCAGGTAAGCGCACATGCATAACACCGTTAAGGGTTGATGGTCTGTTTATTGTATAATCACATATTTGTAAAATTATATCTCAGCTAGATAAATAAAAATTGGTATGATGGTTGCTAACATTAGTAGATCTGTGCAAATTTCGTTCCAATTAGTTAAAACAGCATTCAAATTCCATATTTAAATTTTTCTTAATCCGCTTCTCCATGCGCATGCATACTGGTAGCAATCTCTGAGCACGTATTAGGATTACATCACTTTGTCCAGCAGGCCGGCAAAGGTGGAAGTATACGATAGATGCGTTTTTAATCGGTACGCATCTCTTTGAATTTGATTCTTTACCTAAATGCTACTATAATCTACAATAAAACCTTCTGATAGTCATTTGGATTTTAGTTACCGTAGGTTCTTTTATCACGCGGGGGGGGTTGAAACAACGTATCTTTGGGGAAGAAGTATACAGCAGAGAAAGTTCAGGAGACCACTCCCTTTGGTTTCAAAATAAAATTGATTAAATATTGAGGGGTAAAATCCTCCACTTGATTTTCCACTTTTTTGTATTATTGTAAACTGATATTTATGCAGGACTCTTTTATTGCCTTTTTCTTTTATGAAGCAAAATCTGATTTATATATTTTAGATTAATAACATTTTATAAAATATTGATATTATATAACATTATTTATTAATTGTATCTATTTAAGAAGGTAAGGTAAGAGAAAACATTGATTTTATAATGTTAATAAGCATTTGTAGTGAAAGAATTCATACATGGCTGTAATAGAGACCATATTTGTTTCATAATTTTTTTGTGATGGTAAATCATTCATTAACAAGTGTTTACTTATCTCTTCCTTAATAATATGTCGCTATTCACGTAAAATCAGCAGCTACTCTCGATAGATTTTCCTCTTGTCTTTGCTGTTTTCATCCCCTGTAAATTAATTTGATTGACATTATTATTTTTTTGTTAGAAAAAATATAAATTAATTATATTAATGTTGTATTTACCTCTTCTCGGTTTTCCTGACCTAAAAAAGTTTTCTGCGATCAACGCCTACATAAACAAAAGCGTAAGTTCACTTCCTGTTCATTCCCGAAATTGTTTTATTAATCATTAAACACATTTCTCTTAATCTATAAACATATCAGTATTATAAATAATAAATTAAAGGTCCATAATCTCATTGCTGTATCAGTTTTGTGCAAGATTAAATTGATTAAGATACGATCATCTAATTGCTGTAAGTTCCGATATTTATGTTTCCGAGTCGTAACTACCACATTTAACATGCAAATGATTGTAAATCTTTCTCACGTGATCGCCAGAAGATTGTATAAAAGCGATTACCAAACATTTTGTTTTGCCTTTTCATCTCTTTTACTTTCGCTCGCTGGCTATTCATGCTGCTGTTGTTAAAATGAGCATGTAAAGTATTTTTCTATTTTTTTAAAGTTGTACTAGTAACGTTATTGCTTTTATATTTTTTTTGTTGCACTTAAAAGTAATAAATACTGTTAGCCGTAAATATTGTTGATGATTCTGATTTTAATCAACTAAAAGTTGCATTAAAAGTCGTATTAGTATTCAGTTAGATTTAAAGCCACTGCGGCCAATTCTCGTTCTGAAGTAAAAATGCAATAAATTTTACTAGTATTTCTCAAAGGGATAGAAATCATTAATTTTCTTGGACTTAAAATTGCGTACATGATATACCTATTTTGGGCTCTGATTCTTTCCCTATTTTCTTGTTATATTTGTTACTAGCCGCCTTCAGCGACCACCTTGTTCGCCAGGAATACGATTTCAGTTAAGATCTTGCATCATTTTATATTCCTTGAATTTTACTCTGTAATTTTAAACTTCCAGATTGTGGTAGATACAGGGTGTCCAACAAGGGACTCCCTGATTTTTAAGAATAGCTTTCAGCAGCGAGTCAGTAGAGGAACCGGTGGAATGCTTGAGGTCTGAGAGCAGTAAAATCTCATACAGAAGTTTCCAAGGTGGTCACAAATCTTGCCGACAGGTGGCTGTATATTTGCAATCCGCTATTCAGAGTCCAAGAGAAAGCTGTATACTGTCCTAGCCAGAAACTGAAAAATGCACATTTTGAACCGATTGTGATGTGTTTTACAACGGTGCTTTGCAAATGACAGTTTGGCTTTCTTCTTGGACTCTATGCTTGATTGCAACATTTGGCATACAATAATAAGATTTGCTTGACTAATTTTTAGAAACTTCTGTACGAGATTTTACTGCTCTCAGACTAAGCATTCCACCAGTTTTCAATCTTCTATCGATCTCCGTTGCTGAGTTATTTATTTTAAATCAGAGTCCTTTGTTGGACACCCTGTATTTAACTCGATGTTCTATTAATGACATTGGGTATCTTCTGTTGATTGTTTACATAAATGTTACTAATGGGTTAAATAACTGACCATGTCATGCTTAATCTCTAATTCCATGTTGTCAGCACTATCTTCATTTCATTCCTCTTGTAAAATGTACAAGTTTTTCAACATTAAAATGACGCGGCACATTTGGCATGTGATTTAGCTGGATTAAAACATCCACTGAGAACAGGAGAATAGAAAACATAGCAACCATAACCATTCAACTTGATGGGTATATTTCTTAAGGTACATAAAGACAATATCTCGGAGAACTTAGTTTACAGATTTCCTGCAAAAATTTTGGAAGTATAAAATATAAAGCCAAAGATGTATTAGGGTTTTTCTATCTCAGATTACAACAATGAAGAAGTATGCAATTAAATATTTGTATAATCAATGAAACGGTTTGAGTTGCGACATGTAAAGAGTATTATAGATTATGCCAAAATATTTTTTAAAATTTATAAAATTCGAGGAAAAAATTGTACAGCAACCTTAATTGATACGATTGGAAAGGTAATTTTTTGCACTTTCAGATGGTATAAAAATGATTTTCATCCTGTCATATTTTCGGAAGTTATTAAGGAAAAGGGCCAAAATGTCGGTTAATTTTTAATTAAAATTTTGATGTGATGCGATTTATACCTGGCGCAAGATCCTTTTAAGGATAAGCTGCGCCGAAACAAGGTTTCAGTTTAAAATCTTGTCTGCAGTTAATAAAGTTTCAAATCAAATCAACAGTTTTGCTAAGAACTAGTGAAGTAAAGGTAAAATTAAAAATTTATATGTCATTAAAATAACCAATGTCCTTTAAGAATAGGAATAAATTAGCATGAGGCTTCTCTCCAAGCAGGAAAGACAAGTTAAAATCAATACTTTAAAAATATTTTAAACGGATTCTGTTAAAACTAGAACAATCGATTAAAACGTGACGAATGGTGAGAAGAACATTACATCTAATGCAGACTGGTGGTGATTCTCCAAACAATAAGTACTTGTGTGCAAGACGGGAATGTCCAATGCGCAGTCGAGTCAAAATTGCTTCTTACTTCCGGTTTAAGGATGAGGTCCATTGCGTAACAATAGGTTTATGAAATTTATTATCAACTTCCAGATTCCAATCATTTGTTAAAATTTTTGAAAGGGCTCCGAAGTGCACATTCCCACCCTGCAAGATATGTTTGTGCCAATTTTTCGTAGCTCTTTGGTCTGTCCTGTAGAAGACCGACACACAGATACACATTCTCCTTTATTATTAGTAGAGATTATGATTGTAATTATTCTAATGCAGACTGGTGGTGATTCTCAAACAGTACTTGTGTGCAAGACGGGAGTGTCCAATGCGCAGTGGAGTCAAAATTGCTTCATACTTCCGGTTTAAGGATGAGGTCCATTGCGTAACAATAAGTTTTACTTCATGAAGTTTATTATCAACTTCCAGATTCCAATCATTTATTAAAATTTTGAAAAAAGGGCTCCCAGGTGCACATTCCCACCCTCCAAAGTACAGGGTGTTCATTAATTATTGTCGGGGTTTCCGAACCTCATAACTTTCGAATAAAAAATATTACGCAAAAACCGATTACGTATTCGTAAATTACAACTCAAAGAATTTTATTAATGATATTAAAAAGATTAATGAATTTGCACATGGCTGCCCTTCGTGGCTCGTAACACATCGAGACAAAATTCGATTTCCCTCCAAGGCATTTGTAGGCATTCAGATGAAGGCGGTTATGGAGAACGTTCCATATCGTCGTATGCGGCATATGTAACTGCACAGCTGCTTGTCTCGTTGATTTTCGTGGACTGCGAGTAAACGTTTCTTGTATGCGATCAACATTTTCCTGCGAAGCGCTCGGTCTTCCCGCTCCCTTTCGGTGTAGAACGCTACCAGTTTCCTGAAATTGCGTTAACCAGTGTCTGATAGAATTATCCGAAGGAGGATCTTTCTTGTACGTGGTCCTGAAGCGACGTTGAGTAGTTATGACTGATTTAGTTTTGAAAAACCACAATACACACATTGCTTTTTCTTGCACGGTCGTCATTTTTATTTATGACGTCATAATTACCCAGACTGCAAATGCGCTAAGATCGCATTGTTGCCACGTAAAATTCTTTGAGTTGTAATTCACGAATACTTAATCGGTTTTTGCGTAATATTTTTTATTCGAAAGTTATGAGATACGGAAACCCCGACAATAATTAATGAACACCCTGTATGTTTGTGCCAATTTTTCGTAGCTCTTTGGTCTATTGGTCTGTCCTGTAGAGGACAGATGCACACATTCTCCTTTATTATTAGTAGAAATTATGATTGTGGTTAGAAATAATAAAATAAAATTATAGAATACAATCGTTTAATGTCTGAAATTTTTCTGTAACAATATGAGAAGTGTCATTTGAGTAAGTGCAAGAATTTTCTTGCCAAAATAATTTTGTATTTTTAAAAACACGAATTAGAGAAATTATTTAATACAATGAATGTTATGTAATGATTTTTTTTTCTTTTCTTATAGTGACAGATGTAGAAGCACGACTGGCGCAAAATAAAAAAGCCATGAAGGAGCAAATTTCAACAAATCGCCCTCCGAAACGACGGCGAGAAAACGATGTTTCGGAGGACGAAGATTCAGAAGAGGATGGGCCTCAACGCTAGGAGGCTTAAGGGCCGTAGCACACTAGCTTATATTTCGTCACCAAGGGAGAGCAAAACCGCTTCTAGGGCGTTTGAACCGGTTTTATTAGCCCTCAAAGCGAAGATGGGAGCTTTCGAACAGAACAAAAAACATCCATGCAAGTTCATGGGCGTGAATAACTGAACCAATCAGATTCGACTCGCCAGTGACGTCAATGAAAACTTAGGCGCGATTTTCGGGATACACAGAAGCGTCTTAACATCTTAATTTTTTTATTGAAATAAGGTAGATGATCCAGTTTTTGCCACATTAAGAGAAAATTGGAATTTTCACAGTGGATGACTGGTTTAGGTTTTTTTAAGTCGTACTGACACTATTCTTTAGTAACTTTTATTGCCTGTTAATTAATAAAATCTTTCTCTGGAAATATTATATTTTGAGTTAGGAATTTTTAAATAATATATCTTAATTTGTACCAGTTTTGGCCACATAATTATCATAATATATAACAGGCATTTCACTTAATATTAAGCAAAAATAAAGCATTTTCATTCAGTATGTATTTTATTACATTTTCCTTCTTTATAGCAAGTTTTTCATTGCATATAAAATAACTGAATAACAAATTTCTTACTTTTCAATCAATTTGGTGTCAAAGTTTTACATTATTTGATATTTTTTCTTGTTTATATTTTATAAACATTCAGTAAATTTCTAGTTCTTATATTATAGCTATATTAAGCAAAAATTAAATTTAATAGTATGATTTTTGGAACAAATTAATGTGCCTATTAGTTTGTATCTCTGGTTATTATACATAAATTAAGTCTTAAACGTTATAAAATTTATTAAAAAAAGAGGCTAGTACTGTCCCATAAAAGTATTTCCATAGATAACCAATCTTTTGTAAATGTTCAAGATATTATGATGAGTCTTCCAGAAGCTACATTTTCACAAAAAAAACAGTTTCAGTGACGCAGAAATCTTTTGGTGTGCAATTTGCCAAGTTTAATATTCATTAATCTTGCATTATAAGCATGCATTGAAGCCACGAATAAACAAATACGATGCATTCTATGTTTTATGCTATTCAAAAATGTACTACATTTACACATTTTTTTCAATTTATTTTATTTACCCTACAATGTTCCACTTTGTCATTTGTTACTTAAAAATAAATATTAAAAAAAGTATAGATAATTAATAAATTTAGAATGTAATATAAATCTTAATATGCAGAGAATACGTATGCATTTTTTTTCAAGCCAAAAACAAACAAAAAAAAAAACAGTTCTTTGAGAATAAACATTCAAAATTTACAAAAGTGGTCCATTGTACCCTGGTCTCCTCTATACATAATGTATACAGTTGCATAAATTTTTTTTATTTTTAAAGGGCTGAATTTACCTCTAAGGGCCTCTTAAACCCTAAAGATAATTAATTTTAGAATTAATAGTTATTTCTGACAGTGTGACGATGAAAGATTACAACACTTGCGAGTACTTGATACATGTTCATGCATTTAATTTTCTTGCAAGTCGCATGTTCAGGAAAAATGACCTAATCATATTGTAAATTACTAAAAAAGAGTTTAAGGTGTAGGAATGCACCTTATTGGTTAATATCAAATCAGTTGCAAATAATTGCATTTGATAATTACAGAGAGAATTAATGATAACATAGATGATGAAATTATGGCAACAGCAAATTTAATATTAACTTCATATTAATTTTAAAATCTATTAAAATATATATGTTTTCGTTAAAATTTTTTCTGTCAATTATAGCTTTTTATACAGAGATGTGCAATTCTTTGGGTCTGTTTGTTTGCGAAATAAAAACGACAAACCCTATTTGCATCGCCTAAAAGGCAATTGCACATTGCAACTGTCATCCCTTCTTTGGGGGTTGTCAGATCGTAAAGAAGGGAGTTCAACCCCCTTCGGTCAAGGACACATTGAAGGAGAAACCGCCCATCGAATACCTCTCCCTTGGTGACGAAATATAAACAAGTGTGCTACATGCCAAGGCGGCAATTCGTCCATTCCGTTCCATTTTGGCCCAAGTCACAGTCTTTTTCCCTCCCATTTTAATCGAAAAAAAAAATACAGACTCGCTTGTATTTCAATTGACTGATTTATTAATCGATATTTGGGATTTAAAATGTGTGTGTCAATGATTTTAAAAACGTGTTATTAAATTGAACGTACCGTCAGATTTTAATGCGATTCCATGTGAAACTTGTGACATTACTTTTATAAGGAAGGTATGATGCTGGAAAATATTAACTGTACACGTAATATTGATTTTGAATTAAAATGTTACTTATAAAAGCAGTTTCTCGTATAAATATTCTGATTTATATTTAAGACATAAGTTATCTTTTTTTGTAAATAACTTTTAACCAATAAATAAATTAGCAGTCTCCTCTTGTTATGATTGTTTTATCTAGTACAACATATTCATTTAATTATCCTATGTATTTTATTGCTTTCTGAGAAGCTAGTGCATTCTTTGGAGAGAAAAATCTATAGAATTTTGTTCTGATGTAACGATTGAAATGAAAATAAACTTTTAGGAACCATTTTTATTCTGGTGTTGATATACTTCTATTCTTGAATGCAGACTTTTAAAAATTATGTCTTGCTGTTAATGCCCAAAGAAAGGAAAATTTATATAAGAACTTCAATAGTGACAAAACTTATGAATGAAGGATTTGATGAGTTAATAAAATTCATTTGAATTTAATTTCAACATTAAAAAGCATTATTATGTGTTGAAAATGAATTTTGTTTCGAAAAGTGCATTGTAAATAATAATGACACATTATCATAGCCAAATATTCAAGACTACTTCTCTCTTCTTGTATGATAAAAATTCTTTGAATAATTCCCATTTATTTAAATTAATTGCTTCAACATACATTAGTTTTGATCTCTGTTAAAAGCTTTTTGGGGAAATTAGAAACCAGTTATTCACTGTTTAACTAGTTCAACTATTTTTTAGAATGAAATTCACTGAAATTATTTAAAATATTTAAAAAAAAAAATTAAATGAAGCTGAGTGCCATAATAAGTCGTTAAGAAAGTAAACATTATTACTGA
>BGPR01052503.1:0-10593 GCA_013235015.1 Araneus ventricosus
GTTCGCAGATGGAGTTGTAGAAAATGGTTGGAAAAAAATAAAAAAAAATTGTTAAATTCCTTTTCATCTTGTGCGGCTATCGAAATTTTACGACACCTAAATAAATTTTGTATGGACCTCCTCTGAAAAGCATACCTTCCAAGTAACCCAAGTATCTTAATCTTATATCTCCAACATGTCCTAGAGTCCTTACAACCAAGAAGAAAACGGAGCTCTAAACCTGCGAAAAGCCTGATGTGTAGGACAAATACTGCTAGTGAGAATTCTGAAAGCAGCCCGCCCTGCATGTGCTACTACTCTAGGACTAGATGGAGAGATACAGGGGTGGGAGGGAGGAGGATGCTACTAGGGTCAAACACTTCCGTCCGTCCTAACAAAGATTAATCGCCCTTAGCCTCTGGTGCGTAAGAGGGCCTTGGTCGCGCGTCTGGGAAATGGCAGTTGCTTTAGTTCTTTTCGGTAGGAGTATTATTTTTCCCAGTGGCGTGCGGGAGTATCTTCTTCGGGAGATGGAAGCGGAACGTGCTCCTAAAGGGGATGAGTGGTGTTGGGTTACAGTCCCCCCGCCATAGTGGGAAAGAGGAATTAAAAATTAAAGTCAAGAGAGTATCAGTAGGAGGAGATGGTTAATGATCCTTTGGGGAGATACTCTGGTCAGACAGTTGCGTGCCTCAAGGAAGGTTATTGTCTCCCATGCTATTGAAGATATATATTTTTTATTTTAGTTGAAGCATGCAAAAGGATACAAAATTTCTTCTTGGCGGAAATAAATCATGCATTTTGCTCACATAACCCCATGTTGCTTGATGATAAACTATTTATGAATACATAATTAATGATATATCTAGTTTGTATAATGCATCAGACATCCGAGTTTAAAGAGGGCGTAAACTCATCAAATAAAATTCGATTAGAAAATATTTTTTGTAGGATCTATATTCTGGTGTGGTTTCATAAAATCAATAATGAGATTGCATATGTTTTGAAATTTAAAGCTTCACTTTCCAGTTTTATTTTGACCAATAACGTTAAAATCAAAGTATTATTATTTTGAAGATTTTTTTAAATTTTCTTTATTGCCTTTTTCTATCATCACGCTCCCGATTTGTACAGCTCAGTTATGGGTTTGCATTATTCATTAAATAAGAATATAAAAGGAAAATAATATTTAACATCGGTTGGTAAATAGGATATTGCTGTTACGTGAACATAAAACAAAAACGAATTTCCTACACATCAGGTGGAATCCAATTTATAAAATATTACTCGACACCATATATATGTATAGTGTCGAGTAATAATAATATATATATATATATAATATTATGTATAATCGATATACATAATATTTATATATATTGTAAATTAATGCATGCTTGTGTATATGATTTACTATATATATACACACAGGGTGTTGATGAGGAAGTCGTTTACAAACTTTAAGGGGAGGTCAAGCATACAGAAACAAATAATTTTTGCAATAGAATATGGGGTCGGAAGCATAAAGAGGGGGGCGCTACAGAGTCAGTAAATGGGGAGGAGGCGCTTGTCAGTGAATTAAGTAAAAGAAAAGGATACACTGGTGAAACGTACAACAGAGATTGAGTGGAGTACAAAATTGCAATAATGCAACAATCCAGTTGCATGGAAACAACATTACAAGTCGTATGCTGTATGACAGATACTACAAGGCAAGTAGGACGCAGTATAAACAACAGGCCTTTGGAATACTTAAAGTAAATGTTCAAAGGACTTGCCGTCTGAGGGGATACAAGCTTCGCAAGTAGTTATTCATTCAACTGGGCTGTTGCGCAATTGTAAATTTGTCTTCCATTCAACTGTGTTGTACACTTCATCTGGCGTACCTGTTTCTTTTACTTACTTCACTGAAAAAGTGCACCCTGTGGTGAATCCCCTTTGAAAATGCCTATCCCATATTCTATTACGAAAATGACTTGTCTCTCTATGCCTGACATACACTTAAAGTTTGTAAACGACCTTTCTGAACACCCTGTATAAACTCTGTTATTGTTTCAATACCATGCACTTTATCAGTAATAAGCATGAAAAGAATCTGAAAGTGGTTATGCATGTGCCCTTCTAGAAATCCGCTGTGATGAAGAGTGGTCCGAATATTTCATTTTTTTTTTGTTATTAACTAGTGATACAAGATTTCAAATATATTTAAAGCTTTATTACTAATATAATAGCCCAGATCTGTCTCTCACTGATCCGGTAACGCTACGTCGTCACCAGCAATAAAATTCGCGCCATAGCACTGCGAGAAGATAAACTGCATTAATTCATTGTTAGAGCACCTAAATTCCAGTGATTTGAAATTTAAAAAGTAATTGCCGTTCCAATTTCAAATTTAATAGCTCTAAAATAGTGAAATAAATTTTGCTATCGATTGATATAAAATTTATCTCGCTATGATCAATAGTTCTCGACAAAATTTAAATTATATTAATCATATATTTCAAATTGATTTCCGTTTTTAATAGAAAGTAGTAAATCACATCAGTGGTATATCATGCGCATGATATAGATTACATGCCACGATGCATCTGATTATTTATTGCAATCGTGATGATATAATTTGATAATATTTTTGGCAACGTTTGACAAGCAGAGAAGTGCTTTGTTCTGATTAAATTTCGAAAGAGAATTGAAATTTTAACTTTTGACTTACGTTTGACAAGTTAAGAATTTCATGGTTATAGAATTATTATATACATATTTTTTACTATATTTTAATACTTTGCAATCATGAATTAGTTTACTATATTTTTTACTATGAATACCGACGAAGAACCCACCGCAAAAGAGGGCGGATGACAAAGGAAAGGAAAGCAAGATGGTTAGCGAGGCAAAACCAGGAATCAGGACAGGATTCATGCATTAGATGCAGCCGCTTATAGAAGACGCATCGAAGCCGAAACTCCATTACAAGCTCAAAATCGCCGAGAAATTCATGCTGGAGAACAATGCCTTCACATCGAAAGACAAACTCCAGCTCAATCTCAAACTCGCAGAGAAGTAAATGCAACCGTTCATAGAAATCGCATCGAAGCTGAAACACCAGCTCAATCTCAAGCTCGCCGAGAAAGAGATGCTGAAGCTCATCACTTAGGGTGAAATCGTCAAAGGATTCGCTACGAAGCAATTGATTTCATAGAGGCCCAAGTAGAAACGCACAACTGCGGACCCATGAACATAATTTGCCAGTTCTGCAAATCAAAGAATTTTGCTGCAGAACGCCCTTCTGATGGCAAATTCACCAGCTTTTGCCACAAAGGGAAAATAAAATTGGAGAAGCCCTCGGATGCACAAGGTAATGATTTGCTTTAGTCTAATTTTCTTCTTGACTTATTGACGAATCCTAACAATCCTGATTATAAAAAGTTTCGCGATAACATCCGCTCATACAATAGTGCTGTTTCTTTCGTATCGATGGGAGCGAAAGTAGTTGATTTCAGTGGTGGGGAACCTTACGTATTCAAAGTTCATGGTCAGATATGTAATCGCACCAGTCACATTCAATCAGTGAGTGGCCAAGCTCCTCAGTATGCCAACTCTACGGATCGATAGTTCTCAGGCTACTGAAATTCGAGTAAATCATCCAGCTAATGAGCAATGCCATATACGAATCCTGGTGCAAATCGAAAGCTTCTTTAGACAGCACAATCGATTGTCTGACACATACCGCATGCTTCGAGAGGTTGAATCGCGAGTAATCGCAGAATCAAACGAAGAAGGCGAGGATGTTGTCGTCGTGTACATGGTCTTTAGGCGCGACCGACATTCAGACCAGCGGAGGTACAATGCATCGACAGCCAACGGAATAGCAATGGTTTTTGTCAACAGTTATGGAGAACCTCCATTAGAAAGGGGCATTCGCGTGCATCCATTGAATCCCGAAAATCCACAGCAGCCATTTATTAATATCAACATCCTCATCCCAAATTTAGATCCGATGGCTTATCCCATTTTGTTTCCTTATGGCGAACCTTGTTGGCAACCCAACTGGCGTTGTGAGTCTTACCAAGGAGCACTAGGAAATCAAAGCAGAGTAAACGTAACAATGCTTCCGTAAAAATCAGCGTTTACAGCTGTGATAGACGACTTCAATCAGATTATTATTGCGGGGAAACTTAGACAGCAATGGATTGTCGATTCGTACTTCCAGATAGAAGCAAATAACCTGAATTTCATCAGAACGCATCAACAACAGTTACGAACTGAGCTCTACCAAGGACTTGCGGACCATTTGGAGAACGTAGCTCAAAACGCAAGCGTCAAAGCCGGAATTTCAGTTTTACTGCCCTCATCATTTGAAGGATCACCGCGAAACATGAGAGTACGGTGTGCGGAAGCAATGTCCATCTTCGCCAAATACGGTGCACTGGATCTATTCATAACGTTTACGGCTAATCCAAAATGGCCAGAAATCACGGAAAATTTGCGACCATCCGAACAGACAACTGACCATCCTGATTTGTTGGCGCGAGTTTTAAATTTAAAGTTGAAATCACTCATAGACGATCTGACAGTTCATGGCGCTGTGGTAAAATCAATAGCCCATGTGTACACAATTGAATTTGAAAAGCGCGTATTGCCACATACACATATTTTAATTGTTTTACGGGCAGATTACAAATTTTCAACATCTGAGCGTAAAGATAAATTTGTGTTTGCTGAGATTCCATCATCGATTGAAAATCTGCGACTGCATGAAATTGTAACAAAATGCTTAATGCATGCCCCCTGTGGCATTGACAATTCTGGAGCACCTTGCATGGAAGCGGACCAATGCAAGAAAATTTTTCCCAAAGAATTTCAAACTGAAACTGCAATGAACGTGAGTGGCTACCCTTTGTATCGCAGACGCCCAGGTGGCACAGCATTTGTGCGAGGAAGAGAAATGGCTAACATATTCGTTGTCCCTTACAATCCTTACCTGCTGAAATATAACGCGCACATCAACGTCGAAGCTTTCACCTCTCTGCGTGCAGTGAAATATATTTATAATTATATTTACAAAGGATTTGACTGCGCCAACATGGTTTTGCCTGCAGGACAGGTATAACACAATGAGTTAGTTTAGTTTAGTTATATTAACGTCCCGTTTTGAAGCAACACGAGAGCTATTTTGGGACGGACCTCGTAATTTTGAACCGCGGTCAGATGATGAGGACGACACCTGAGCTGGCACCCCCTCTCCAAACTTCCACGCCACTACGTATGATTTAACGTGAAACAGGCCCCATACATGGCGGATCTTCAGTGGAATCGGGTTTCGAATCTGGAACCCTCCGGTCCCAAAACCAAGACCTTACCACTAGGCCACCGCGGCCTACTTCAACACAATGAGATTGCGAACTACATTGACGCACGGTATCTCAGTGCACATGAATCAATGTGGCGATTGCTTGAGTCACACATGTATGACCGATCGCATGCAGTGATGAGACTGCCTGTTCATCTCCCAAGTAAGGAATGCGTCGCGTTTAAGGACGGACAAGAAGAGGAGGCCTTGGAGGCTACAAGATCAAGACAAAAGATGCTCGAGTCATGGTTCCAGTAGTAATAAATCAAAGCGATCCTGATGCTCAAACATTATTGTACACTGACATTCCAGAAATTACGTGTACGATCGTAACAACTGGAAAAGGCGAAAGAGAGGATGTAATAAAATAGTCGTGAGAATGTACGTGGTAAATGTCACAGACGCTGAACGATTCTACCTACGCATGCTGTTGCTTCATGTTCCTGATGCTACAAGCTTTGAGCTTCTTCGAACGGTTGATAACGTCATTTATGACACTTTCAAGCAAGCATCTTTTCTCCATCACTTGCTGGATTCAGATGAAGAGTGGGATATTTTCAAAAAACTATATTAAAATATGCTCAAAACACCGAGATTAAAATAACTGTGAAGTAAAATGAAATTTGGAGAACTTTTTCTTCCTTCTTTTATTGCTTTACAGAAGGAACAAAAATATAGTTGCATATCAATTTTAAAAGCTTTTTACAAAAATATTAAAGATTTTTAATATATATAAGAAATTTATTTTCAAACTTTGGTTCATTTAAGTCCAATAACTTGCATTTCAAAACACTCATTTTAGATCTTTTGAAACAGAGATTGTCAAAAATTCCTTCTAAAGATCCTACTAAAAAGTTGCATTTCATTTCTAATTTCCAGCATCCTACTTTTGACAAAATTCCTTTCTCTTCCATTTTCAATTATACACAGCAATTTTTTCCCATTAAAAACAATAGTTTACAAAAAACTTTTAAATATAATGTTCCTTTTGGCAGAAAAATCTTCAATTACAATAATGCCTCTTCTGACATTGTAAATCTTAAAAAAACAGCTAATTGTTTTTGTGATAAAGACTCCTTTTCTCAATTTATTGACAAAGATTCCGGCCATATTGTTACTGGTAATCTAGACATTGTAGAGAATACAGATCTTAAAAGTATCATGTTAAAAGGTCCAAAATTCAGACCGATTTTTCGTGTTTCTCTTCCTTCCATTCTGCATAAATTACTGAATAATATTGATGATTTCTGTTTAAAAACTTCTAATGCTTTTTCTATCCCCATTGAATTTTTCATTGAGTGGAAATGGAATCTTTATTACCTTTTGAAAAAGTCTTTCTCCTTCCATTATAATAATTCCGAATGTTTTGATTCTTTTAGCTTTTCTAATATTAAATTTGCTATTGAAGACTTAAAAAGTAAATTCATCATCACTCCTATCGACAAAGCTTCCAATAACTATGCTTTTATTTGCAAACAGCATTACTATAATCTTCTGGATAAGGAACTTCAAAATTCAGCAACATACAAAAAGTCCAACTTTAATATGAGTACAATATCCAAAAAAAATTTTGCTTTCTATAAATTCTTCAAAATTAAGAAATTGAATTTTTGCTTTCCTTATATTACTATTAATCCAAAATTTCATAAAAATCCTATTTCTTATCGTTTTATCACTCGTGGAACTTCTTCATACATGAAGCAACCTGGTTACATTTTCTTCAATCTGTTAAAAAAATTACTGAATGTCATTTGTTCAGAAGGTTTCACTTGGATTATTAACAATAATAAACCGGTTATTGATTTCATTCACAATAATAAGAACAGTATTTCTTCTATTGAGACTTTTGACTTCAAAGATCTTTTTACAAGTATTCCTTTAGCCACTCTTCGAGAGGTGCTTAACTCATACTTTTTTGATTACAAAAATATTCTCAATATTCTTTTGAGTATTGGGATAAATTATGTAATTTTTGCATATTTAATAATTTTATTTACAATGGGGAAAGTATTTTTCTCCAATCACATGGCATTCCTCAAGGATCTTCATTTTCTTCTATTACAGCTAACCTCTTCCTTCATTATTTTGAGAAGAATTACTTACTTCTTCATCCTCAGGCTTTCAGATTTAGATGATCTTATTGTTTTTAATCATGGATCATTTAATATTACGTGGCAAAATATTTATCCTTCAGCCTTGCTTCTTAAACAAACAAACTGTAATCAGTTTGAAGCGGATTTTTTAGATCTGGATATTAAACTTGTTGATAATAATTTTTGTATCGATATTTTTGACAAAAGAATGGATTTTAATTTTTGTGTCAACCGACTTTCATATTGGTCTTCTAATATTTCTATTAAGATTTATAGAAACACTATTCTCTCTCAATTTTCTCGCATTAGATCTATTTGTTCGAACGAAATTTCAAAATCTAGACAATTAAAGCTTTTGTATGATCAACTTTTAAATAATGCTATTCCCGAAAACTTTGTGCGACGATATCTCAAGCAGTGATTACGGAGATACTGACAAAGCCTCTTTCTCCTTATCTTTCTTTTTCCTCTGTTTGGCAACAGCAATAACTGGTTTGGTGTTCATTCTCTTCGTGGTCGCGGTAGCTTTTTCCTGGCCATGGTAAGCATATTTCGCTTTTATTTTATTATTTGTTATGTTACGGCTGTTTTTTATTTTATTCTAGGTCTTTTGCATTCGGATTTTTTGTATTTGTATTCGGATTTTTTGTATTTGTATTCGGATTTTTTTTGGTTTTGATTCTTTTTAAATCTTCTTAAATGTATTTATTTTTTATTCAAGAATTCTTACATTTTCGTTTGTTTTGTGCTTTTAGAGGGGATGACGGCAATTTTTAACGGATTTCGTTTGTCGTTAGCAGAAAAAAGCACAAATTAATTCATGAGCGAGCTTCACTTCCTGACGAGCGGCTCGCTATGATATTTTTCAATTTTATTTTGGTTTTTGTCTATTTTTGCCATTTTGTCTTGACTGTTTTTGAGTTTTTGTCTTGTGTTTCTAAGTTTGTTTTGATATATATATATATATATTAGATTTATAGAAATATACATATAGAAAATAGATAGATATATAGAAAGATAGATAGATAGAATATATATATATATATATATATATATATATATATATATATATATATATATATATATTCTATATATATTCTATAAAATTAAAAAGCTTCAAAATCTGGCTAAATATGCCAGTTGAAATTGTTTAATAGTTTGGGAACACCTATTGACTTCATAGTCAAAGTAAAAAAGAAGCAATGGTATGCATTCGGTTTAGCCACGGAAATGAAATGTAACTGCCTTATAAATAGGACACTGGGAGTTAACGGGTTAATTCAAAATTAACAACAGCAATAAAATAATTCCAACAGCATTACAAAACAATTAGTGGACAGGATGTTATTCAAAAATTCCCATACGGGATTTATTAGGTACAATAAAATGATGCAGGTATTGCCCGAACAGGGGCAGTACTTTTAAATACAAGAGAGCTGGGAATATAAACATGGTTCGACCCACCTCGGTAGGGAGAGAATAGCTTGATTTACATGTACTCAAACACCAAGTGTGGCGAATGATGCTCACAAATTAAAGAACACAAGAACAATTTGGCAATTAAATTAACTCAAGAATTAATTTAATTGCCAAAATGAAGGCTCTTTCTTTTCATATAAAAACATCCCTAACGGAATAAATTTAAAA
This sequence comes from Araneus ventricosus, assembly GCA_013235015.1. Classification (NCBI taxonomy): domain Eukaryota; kingdom Metazoa; phylum Arthropoda; class Arachnida; order Araneae; family Araneidae; genus Araneus; species Araneus ventricosus. The sequence goes on from BGPR01052503.1 coordinate 9,070, forward strand.
ACTGCTCGGGCAAGCAAGGAACAGTAAAAATATATTTAAAAAATGTAAAAGTATTGAAAAAGAAACAAACAAATAAACATGGAAAAAGCAGTATAAATCAGATATATAAATAAGTCAAAGATTGAAAACCCACAATATAAAAACAAAACACACACATAAACAACCCTACACATCAAACGACACACAAAGCACAGATAAAAACTGTACAAGACATTGAATTAAAAATTCATTAAAAAATTTGAAAAAAAAAATATTTCTGAGATAGAAAGGAAGAAATTCCGTCAGTCATCGGCAATCCAAGTTCCGCGTACCCCGGAATATCTATTCATCAATTACAGAATGTTTTTTGGGTAAAAGCTGCGCTAGTTAAAAATTACTTTTAAGTCCTATGAAAACGGCTAAAGGGGAGGATAAGGATTAAAATTCTGTAGTCCAAAAAAATCAAGGTAAAAAAGTAGTATTCATAGCCCCATCTCTCCCAAAACAATATCCAAACAACCGTTAGGGCATTGACTACGTGGCAACAGGTTTCCAGAACTGCGCAGAGACTCTGGAAATGGAACAGGCATCTATTTTCGGGCTCATAGACCAATAGGGTGTCGAGAGAATCCCACACCAAGGAAACAACTGGGTACAATAAGTTTAAGAACACAAATAAAAGTTTTGAGCGGAAACCCCTATAAACCTATAAAACTGACTCATCTAGTGTAAAAATAAATAAATAAAAAATAAGAGTATTTCTTAAAAAAACTCAAAGCATGCAAATAATAAAAAAAAGACTCAACAAGCGGAAAGTCAGGAGGACAGAAAGCGAAACTGTAAAAGGTGTGAAATAAAAACCAATCCTGAGAGGAGATGTCAAGTAAAAAGTCCTGGCAAACTGGTTAAAGATAAAAAGAATAAGAACAGTTCTTCAATATGATAAGATAAAAGTAACATGGACCCCCAAGACATCATTGGAGTCAGTTATGGTTTCTCTCCTGGATCAGTGTATCGCAACTTATATCTGGTAAAAAGTCAGTATGCACGATTTGTTATGAGACAAACCTCAGGCAGCAAAGTTTGAGGTGAAAATCACGCTGTGCGGCTATTAAAGACAGTATACTATAAATTTTCAGTTCATACGGGAGATTTCCAAAGCAGAAAACATTTATCATTATAAAAGTAATAATTTGCACTTACAAAAGATATTTAAATAATATAGGAACGAAAATGCTTTTCATGTTCGTATATTTTTGATCAATCTAATTTAATTTGAAAACGTAAATTTATTAGGCTTTTGTCGCCGGTAATGCAAATAATTGTTAATGGAATGAATGCTGTAATGCGAAATAAATAACTTTACGAAGAATCTATTGACAGGTTACAAAATATTTGAAATAACAGAAATCCAATAACTAAATTCACGATTCAATTTTAAGAATCGTGAAAAACTTTGAAATCCCGACACAGATGTTTTGCTTATTCTAATTAATGATACAAAATATGAATCATATTTCATCTGAAAAATTTAACAGATGCTCT
>BGPR01052504.1:0-10592 GCA_013235015.1 Araneus ventricosus
CTATTTATTTTCATGTTCCCTATTTTTAGTAAAATGAAAAATAATCCCTTTATTAGATAAAACCAGCGGGAGTGGTTTCCCCTAAACATTCTCGTATATCCTAACACATGTGGAAAAAAATACGCTGAAAGGCAGTAAAACGAACAAGCGTCCCTAACGCAGTGGAGAAAAAAAGCTTGGGAATCGGAAGCTTGGAGACGAAAGGCGTGGGTAGAAGCGAAAAGAATTAGCGCAAGTGAATCGCGCAATTACGGCCTCGCGTCATTGTGTGGTGAGAAGACAAATAGGCGATTTGAACACCTTTTTTTCGACCGATTGAAACGAAAATAATTGGGCACGGGTCTATAATTAATGTTAGCAGGCCTCATATCAATTTTTATTTATCAAAGCCGTAGGGTTTGCGAGTTATAATGTTTATAAGTATGCGATTATACAGACCGACAGACAGTTAACCCTTCGACGATACAAACATACATTCCTGATGATAAAATTGTGTATCAAATTTTATCCATCTAGCTATTCAAGTTTTTGAGTTATAGTGTTCATGAACGCCGGCAGACAGACTTCCCGTACACGGACTTTGTCCAAATTTTGATAGAAACCTACAAATTATGTGTCAAGATCACATACCAAATTTCATCCCTATAGCTTTAATAGTTTTTGAGTTATCGTGTTCACAGACACACATAATTCTAAAATTGTGTTTTTCGGACTCGGGGAGGTCTAAATCGTGGAGAATCATCAAAATCTCGAGTTCGAATTTTTTGTCGATTACAATACTTTCTCTTTGTATACTTCGTATACGAGAAAGTAAAAAAAAAGGACTTAAGAAAAAAAAAATACTTATAGAATGAGTGCGACCGAAGCGACTCGATTTCCTCATGGTGGGGTCGGTCTTCAACAGTGCGGCCATCCGGGGCCCTGCGTTATCGGACTGCATCCGCCTACTGATAAGAATCAGAGACCAAAATAAACGAAGCCGAAGAAAGTTTAACTTTTATACCTTATTAGGTTTCATACCCGATTTGAAGAGGATAAATATTTAGTTTCATTTGCTGCACAGTCGAACTACAACAAACAGCAAATGCCAACTTAAGATTAAACGTTACGAAGTCTTTATTTGAACAGTAAAACGGAATTTCAAAAACTTAATGCACACCAATGACGACCATACTGATAAACAGATATGGTTAAGAATGCATTATGAAGTGTCATTTACAGTATCTCCGCAAAATAAATTGAATTAATAACAATTTGAACAAGCACTTAAATAGAGTAAAGAAGTATTATAATGTAATGGATGTGCTTGGTATTAAACAGAGTGCTTGAACTACCAGCTCTTAACCTCCAAACATTATTATTTCTGAAAGGTGTTGGGATTACAATTTCAGACACCTAATTATATGGATAGAGCCAGATTCAAAATTAAACTTTTATATGTGAAATTATTTTTTACTTTAAATTTTATACGATTTAAGCCAACGGGGGAAAAACGAGGAGAGAGAATTTTCAAGAATATAAGTAAGTTATGTATAATGTTCTTTTTATATTAGGTAATATCCCTATTTTATCTTGTTTATCTTTTTCGTTACATTTCCAAAATAACACAGAATAATCAGTTACCTCCAAATAAGAACTAGAATGTTTTTAGTAAGAATAATGTCATAAATGAGGTTTGTAAACTAATAATATCCTTCACTTCAATCATAAATTTGAATAAAAAATCTAGTAACCATACAAAAAAATGATACTACTATACCAATGTGAAATTTAAAAAAATAAATATATAACAAAAATATCGGGACAAAGTGAATATTATAGGTGAGAGGCGGGGAACCTGCGGCCTTTTTGAGTTTCTTACGCGGCATTACCAGTTATTTACAATTTGCATAAAAAATGTACTTGTCTGTATTATAATAATAATTACGGAACGATAACCTTTAAGGTTCTGCGCGTGCGGCCTTTTGCCCACCTGCCGAAGTTTAATGAGGCCTTTCAGTGCAAAAAGGTTCCCCACCCCCGTTATAGGTATTATTCTGTTCAGGAAGATGATCACTACCAAAATGTGTTTCAATTATTTCATTAATTTTAACTCTTACAATAAGATTCTTATTCCTCGAGGAAATAAAATCCACGCAGTAATTGACGATATGAAAATACAATAGAACCCTAAACAAGTCCCTTTTTCTCCCATAGCAATGTCATTAATTTATGTTGAAAGCAATACCGAAGCCAAATATACTACATAAAGCCGACAAATTTTAAAAATGTAAAAAATTCTTGCGTGACATATTTATCATTCCACTCATTTTCCAACAACATTGAGTTTATCATTCCATTCATTTTCCAACAACATTGAGGTTATCATTCCACTCATTTTCCAACAACATTGAGGTTATCATTCCACTCATTTTCCAACAATATTGAGGTTATAATTCCACTCATTATCCAACAACATTGAGGTTTTGGAGGTAGAGAACCACTGCGCCCAGTACACCCTATTACACCAAAACACCCTATCGAAGGGCATACTTCTTAACATTTCTTTTCTCAGAGAAATAAACTATTGCACCGATTACAAAGAATAAGAAAATGAAATGAAATGATAAATACTTTTTTTTAACAAACTCAAAATTATCAAAATTTCAAATATAAAGTTGTTTTCCCCCTTCAAATGTACGGTCAAAGTGGATAAAAAATTACAATTTCACTTCTATACATCGTAAAATAAAAATATTAAATAAAAAAAAGATTGGAACATGTTTTCATACACTATCATGTTTCATAAAATGATGACTTATTTATTTAATCCTTTATCACGACAAATGCATAAAAATATATTTGACTGATTTAGGTTATGTAATTAATTTGTTGAAGAAAAATAGTTAATGTACCTTTAAAAACGTGCGGTAATTCCTATTTACATCATAATCATTGTATTATTTTTATTCACTTAATTTTAAATAATTAGATGATCATAAAATTATTTAATTACCACATTTTTGACTTGAAGAACGAATATTTTAAAATAAATTATTGTTAATTAAATCACTAATGTTAAATTTAAATTAAATTTGATCAAAAATTGAGTAAACTTAAATTTTTTAATAATTTTTTTGCATTACTTGCACTCATAGATGCTAACAATTTTGGTTGAGTTCTGTCGTTTTTTTTTTACTTTTTAGCTAACAACTCTTATAACCAATTAACTTAAGAGTCATTACACCTGTTGCTCAGCTCATACTCTAACTGCCTGATAATAATTTCTCAAATTAAGGTCTCAAACATATGCTAGCAAACATTCAACATACTCTTAATAATATTACAATTTAGTAGATAACACACCTAATTTCAAATGTTAATTTTTGTCAATTTACTATCCTTACGATCGGTTTTGAACAAATTTTTGAATCCAAAAGTCTACACAACAGTTGAAAAATAATAATAAAAAAGTAACAATGTTCTCCTAGTCGCTGTCATTTTGAAAGAAACTGCTCATCAATAGCAAAAAAAAAGCAATTTTTGGTATAATAAACATAATAACTTCATACACAAGAACGCTAAAAAATAAAATAAAAATTCCCATTTTTTGTAGACGTGTATGACTTATGACTTCCCGCCGAAGCATCGCTGTAGTTCAAATGTTAGCAAGAAAAAGCGTTGTAAAAACCATAATGTGTTATGTAAATCAACCGGTACTAAACATGGAAAAAGTACGATGCGTATCAAAATTGCTTCCCGTTTAATACTACATTTCTAACACTCATTACAAGATTAAGATAAAAAAATTATAAATTACTGTAAAAAAACACGTAAAGTCTATCTTTGTACGTGATGGAAATTCTGATCGAAAGAGTTAGAAACTTTAACATTTTCTGCATGTCTCCAAAGCATATCAGAAATTTACGTTCTTCTTAGAATATCTAATTAAAACTGGTTTATTTTAAAACTGTAGGAATAAAGCAACCTTGGAGAACATATATAATTAATAATAATCTAATAATGATAAATGAAATAGCTGAAATTAATTACGGCTATTATTCGTAACAAAATTACTAATTAGATGATAATTTTTAACACTGTGATGATTATACTAAAAAGAAAAAGATTAATAGCTACATTAACCTTAAAGAACATCAGAAATTTCTAATAGAAGGCTGCAATCGCTATATGATGAAGTTATTTATTCTTATAATAGTTCCTTTCCACAAAGGCAAATTAATATTTATTCAAAATTGAATTTGAGAGTTCAGTTGATTATACATATATTAAACTTTTCGTATAAATAATCATAGCGTGAAAATTATCAAAAATATTAAAACACCGATAATCTTCTGTGAATTAGCTAATAAACTTGTAAAACCATCGAAGCAATCTCAATTGTCATTTTTTTTAATAATGCAATTAAATCTTTGGAAGCTAAAATTCCAAAGAGTGTAAAAGATTTACACAAAACTGTACCATAATAAAAAACATCAACAACTGCCAATTATGTATTACTTTCAAAAAGCAGATTTGAGTCGAAAAAATTGAAAAAAATTATTTTACGTTTCAAAGATATAATCGTTTTCTATATATCTCTAACAAGGACAAATCCTGAATATAAATTTTCCTACATGATACAATATCAAAGTCATGTTATTAGTCCATTCATGTCATGTTAGTCCATTACTTCTATAAATAAAAAAATATTTGAAAATGTTGAGACAACTATTCTACAACTTAATAATAATTCAAACATATTTTTTCAGTTTTCTTCCGATGATCATTAAGCAACACTGTTGCTGTAATTTATCACTCTATATGGTAAAATTATTTGCATTCAGTTGCACGAACTACGAATATAATTAACATCGTCCGTAGATATGAAATTTTAACGAAAAGAAAAAATTGCACTTATATTAAAAAATTTGATCTTTTTCTGGTTAGAATTTTCCCACTCTTGTTACATGGCTTTGTTTATTTGATGATAATTTTGATAAACTTAAAAATCTCAGCGTATGTTTGAGAGATAACTCTGTTACAGTTAAAGCGTGGAATCCGTTATTTCATAGAATAATTAGGTATTTCATGATGTACCTAGTTGAATACCTAGTTATTCTATGAAATAATTGAATTATATGCTTTAACGGTAACAACTCTATGAAGACAGAGCCCAGAATCTGAATCAACTTTGGACTGTCATAGCTCTAAAAAATGGCAGAATTTTAAGTTAAATATAAACTCGCTTATATCCGTGACATCCTGCAATTAAAGCCAAAAAAAAAATATATATATTTTACCACTATAATCATGGGTCGATCCAGGCGAAAATTGGGGCTGTTTTGCGGACTCTTCACAAAATTCCACTTCACAGAAACGGCCCCTTCACAAAATTCAAATTCATAAAAACGGCCCCTTCACAAAACTCAAATTCACAAAACAGCTTCTTTTTTTAATTTGACTTCTTTTCTAAATGTTTTTGAATGAGGCATTGCACAAAATACATATAAGAGTTTTTTTCTTCAGTATTATATCAAATTACTGCATATATTTGGTATTTCAATGAAACTCTTTTGATATTAAACGTAAAATATACAAATACGACTGCTAAAATTAAAGGCTTTACATGATAAAAAAAAATTCACAAAAATATTTTTATTCTTAACAAAAATAATTTTTTTCACAAAAATATTTTTTATTTTTCTCAAAAATATTTTTTTTTCACAAAAATGGGCCCCCTTTTTCTTTTTTTTGAATACCAACACCAATTCAAAGAACCGGGGAATATATCTTTGAAAGGAAAGAAATCAAAACACCAGATTTGAATGGATCAGAAATAAGGCTTGAACAAGCGGATTTAGTTAAAATATAATTTATATTTTTTCTTTTACTTTCTTCATTATTTCTGAAAATTATGATAAAAATTATCATAGATTAAACCACTAATAATCTGTTTGTTAAGAAAATCTCATTTATTTTTTCATCCTTAATAATGTTATGAAATTTTAGTAAGTATAAATTTAAAACTGTTAATAAATTTTACACAAAACCGTTTCACAATAACAAAAATTGCCCAGACGAAGAATCGAATGATTTTATTCTAACGCGTCTGATATTTTTCAGGCACGATTCACTACCGAAAGTGTGGGAAAAGAAGAATTAAAAATTGGAAAGCATAAAAAAGGAAGAAAAATTCTTTAAAAGAAAAATATGCTTGAGATTGAAATACCACCATTTATATTTTATAAATCATAAGCTAAATAATGCTATAATATTGATAAAAATTATCTAAGTATGCATCGAAATTAAAGGAAAAAAATTCGTTATAAATACTCTTCCGATTTAAATACACAAAAGTAAAAAGGAAATTACAACATCAGCAAAATTAAAGAAGAGATAAGATAGTATTTGAAAAAGAAAGAACTGTTTTAAAATCACGAGTTTGACAAGCTTCATTTTAGATTTGAGTCGGAGTGTATTTATTAAATACGCTTTTTTTTGGTTTTAGAACCAAAGATGAAAATCTTGAATGAAAAAAAAATAGAGAAAACGCAATAACAGTATATTTTATATATACTATGCTACTAATTTATGTTTCAGAAATAATCATAGAGAAAATGAAAGGAATATATATTACATTATTCGAATGCGAACCTTTAGTATCTCAAATTAAATATTATTGACTTGTTTTCTTTTAAATAATATTTACTTCGAAACTAAAATTCATCACGAAAGTCATCGTAAAAAGAGAAATATTTCTCTTTTTATCGAAAAGAAAAAGAACGAAAGGAAAAGTAATTTTTTGAACTGTCAGAAAGTCATTTTCCTTCAACAAATCATGCACAAAATGTGGAAAAAAACCCTAAACGAACACAAGTAATCAAGTTGATTTACCTTACAGAACTTGTCGATTCTGTCAACGTTCCGTCCGAGCACATGGTAATGATTTTTTAATCTCCCACGTTAGAAGAATCATGATAGCAAAAACGCTAAACGCACAGGCGCAATGAAAATGACAACTGTGCTTGGAATTCTTGATCTCATCTGCGTAACCGCGAGCTGAGAAGGTGGGTGCGGTTGATGCGCATGCGCAACTAAGAGGCCCTTCCTCCCTTTGCTGCCACCAGCAGAGGCGAAAAAGCGGGTTGTAGAAAGGAACACACGTAATGGTAAAATGAGAGAAGGGAGAAGAGGGAAAAAAAAGAAGAGCATTATTCAATTCCGTAACAATCGTCTGCAGCAAAAAAAAAATTCTAAATAATAAAAATACCAACGAAATCGAAGCGACGACGGCCTTGAAACCTTAGGAAAAACCGGTTTAGATGTATTTTTTTGGTTTGTTTATTTAAGTCGGGCGAAAATATAGACAAAGAACGTCACGTAGTACACAAAAAAAATTCGTGCAAATGTTGAGCGCGTTGTTCATTTTTCTGTAATGGGAGAAAGCTCCGAGTAAGAATAAGGAACAAAGAGCAAAAAGGAAAGTGATTCACTCGCAACCGTCCAACTCATTGTTATGCAGAATGAGAATTCCTACGAACTATTTTTAATGATCCTGCACGTGCTCTTGATGTATATATTTCGATGAAGGCTAAAAATAGAAAAGACTAGAACGAAAAGGTAAACATCAATGATGAGAACTTTCTTTTCCTTTTCATTAAATTATTTAGGATTTCAGAAAGACAGTGATTTATTTGAAAAAAAGAATTGCTGTTGTTAACTCAGAAAGATACAATTTCTTGTTTAATAAAGAGCTGTAGAGATTGTATGTGTTTCATTTTTTACTTTCTCGTATACGACGTATACAAAGAGAAAGTACTGTAATCGTCAAAAAATTCGAACTCGAGATTTTGACGAATCTCCACGTTTTAGACCTCCCTGAGTCCGAAAAACACAATTTTCGAATTATGTCTGTCTGTCTGTGAACACGATAACTCGAAAACTATAAGAGCTACGCAGATGAAATTTGGTATATGATCCTTACACATAATTTGTAGGTTTCTATCAAATTTTGGACAAAATCAGTCTAAGGGAAGTCTGTCTGTCCGCGTTCATGTGAACTCTATAACTCAAAAACTTGAGTAGCTAGATGGATAAAATTTGGTACACAGTTTTTTCATCAAAAATGTAGGTCCTTATAAAAGTTTGGGCCAAATCCGTCAAAGGATTAACCGTCTGCCGGTCTGTATAATCGCATATTTCTGAACGCCATAACTTCTTAAGAAAATTACTTAGATAAATGAAATTTCGTATGTAGTCTTGAAACCCTAATTGTAGATCTGACACCAATTTTCGTTTAAATCGGTTAAAAAAAAAGGCGTTGAAATTACCTATTCGGTTTTTTTCCCCATTCTACGCAAAAAAAAAAAAAAAACCCTCTGCGAACGCTGGAGAGAGTGTTTTCCGCACCTTAGGGAATACCGCACGTTTTCCGGCGCTTGGTGTATTTTTTCCCCCCTACCCATGTTATTCGTATGCGAGAAAGTTATGGGAGGTTACTCCAGCTGGTTGGACTTATAAAAGATATTTTCAATTGTCATCAATGCCATTTCTGATTCCTAAATCTTCCTCTCTCTCTTTCTCTGTGTTTTCTTTGACGTATGTATTTATGTTTACATCTTTAATAGTTATTGGACTCCAAAAAGACGATATACCTACAATTTTGGAAAGTAACTTTGAGAATTAAGTCTTCGATAGAACAATTGCATTAACGAATTTACATTGTTGGTAATGTTGATTGATTTATAGGAACAAAGTATCTTTGAAGATATTTTAAAACTGTACGGGATACTTACTCACATTCTATTGTTTATAGCTTTTTTTTTCTCTCCGAGCTTAGAAGCGTGATATAGATCTTGTTATTTTTCGTAACGTTTGGCGTCAGCTAAGTTCAAAGAATTTTGCTGTGCTTAGTACAAGTAAGTTGTACGCCAAATCTGTATATTATTGTTAAATTTTAAGTAGCAGTAAAAGATATTTTTGGAAAAATGAATAAAAAATAAAATAAAACAGAACATCAAAATGTTTCTGCATATTTTTTTAAGGATAATTATGGATTTTTTTTTTATTAGATTAGCTATGAACTACAAAACGTAAAGTGGTGTCAGACGAAATCTGAGAAATTACATGAATATCATTTCAGCTTAATTGACATTTTGAGATTTATTATTTCTTCTTTACACATAAATGCATATCATTTATAACAAACATCGAAATATTCAACAAAGAAGCAGATTTCATAAAAAGCCAAAAATATTCTATATACAGTTTACGATTTATTATCTAAGACCATAAGATTGATTGAAAAAGATTTTTAGAGAAATTTCAGATTTGAAATGGAAAGAATAAATTAAAAAACAAGTAATATAAAAATATATATATAAGCCAATTCCCACTTAGGTCAACAAAGAAAAATTTAAAGAAAAAAAGAAAAGAAAATTGAAAAAACTGTATTAACATCAAGTGTCATCCACTACAAGTTTAAAAAAAAATGTATTTGAACTTGAGTGGATGAATAAAAAGTATTTTGTTAACGATTGAAAATTTGAACAAGATATATAAATATATATAGGGAGAGTGTGAACTAATAGTAGGAATTGAATAATGTTTAAGATCTTTAAATATATATATATATAGATAATAATCTCACTTAATTGTACTTTAAATTCTAATATTATATATTTTAAAGTCTTAATGTATTCCCAAATCACTTTTCTTAAACTCCAGTTTCGTTTTATTTCCAGCACTGAAGGTATATTAAATCTCTCGTTTGGCATATTTATTACTAAAAGAATATTTTAATCACAAAAATCACGAATTCGGCGTTCTTTCGGCGGTAGACTTTTTCTTGAAACATTTACGTAATATACTAAAAATAGCTAATATTCCCTTCACTTTGATCAAGTGTCTATCTGTTAAATCCCTATCTGAGAAAATGCAGGGATTTTCTGTTCGCTTTTTGACTTGGAACTTTCATACGATATGTACGTATACTCCGCCACTCTCATAATTTGTTGAATAATAAATAAGAAATAGTTCTTTATTCGGCCTTTTAATGACTACAACAACGAAAACATTTCATATATATTCGTTTAGCTCTCTGTTAAAGTAGTTTTGGACTTAACATTAGGCAGCGAAATGATAGCAAAAAGGTTCAGAAAAAAATTACCCTCATCTCTTTATATTTGTAGAATTTATATAGAATATTTAATAGATATTCAGATATAAAAAACTCGCGAAATATATTACTGCCTTATAATTTTAGATCTATTGAATCACTAATTAAATTCTTGCATTCTTAATATGAATTCTTAATGAAAACAGGCTTCAAATGTGTTCTAAAAATATTTTTGTACTGACAGCAGGCTAAAAACATTTTTGTCCTGACAGCAGGCGGTAGGAATTTCAAGTTACACTGGCGCATAATAAACTGATAATTTAGAGAAAATGTTTTTTTTTTTTCGGAAGGTCATTTACTTCATGTTTTTCTCTTTTCACCTCATGTAATTAACATACCGAATCGTGATGGTGTCAATTCGTATGAGATCATAGTCACATGACAATAGTAACTGCGCATGCCATCTAATATCTTACAGCATATTTCATTACAG
>BGPR01052505.1:0-10592 GCA_013235015.1 Araneus ventricosus
TAGACTACAAAGTTTTAGACCTCCCTGAGTTCGAAAATCATTTTTTTAGAATCATGTCTGTCTATCTGTCATGATAATTCAAAAAGGCAACTGACTAGAAGGTGAATATTTTAAAACAAGAAATACAGATTTGTATCAAATTTTGGACATGATTCGTAATAGGATTGACTATCTTTCGGCATGTTTATTCTTGTGCATTTGAACGCGGCACTTCAGAAACGGAATAAGTTAGATTTATGATGTTTAGTACGTGATCTCTAAACTGACAGTCAACTATTGCAGAAGTATATTATATCACTGGCGAAATAAATTAAGGGAAAGAAAATTCATTTTTATATTGCCTTTGTTTTCAACAATGAAAGAGAAACACGTGAATAAATATTTGTTTAAGCAATCAAAACGGTTTTAATTTTATTGTAATAAAATGTGTAATTGCTGTAAGTTATGCACAAAAATATTTTCAAAAATTTATAAAAATTAGAGTAAAATTGTACAGCAACTTAACTGATATTATTGTAAAATTAATATTTTGAATTTTCAAATATTGCAAAAATTATTTTTGTGCTAATATATTTTCTGAAGTTATCAAGGAAAAACATCGAAATTTCGACCAATTTTTAATTAATTGGAATTTAGAAAAATTGTGGTCCGAGGTGCACATTCTCGCCTTCCAAAGACGCTTGTGCCAAATTTCGGACCTGTAGATCCACTGGCCTGATCTGTAGAGTACCAACACACACATTCTCCTGTATTAACAGTAGACATGTGACCAAAATCAACGACCAATTTTGGACCAAGTCGGTTTGTGGGAACAGGTGTAAGAAAATATTCGCGCCATTTTGTGGAATTAAAAGAAGTCGTTGAGAGTGCACTCCCCTTGATGTTATTTTTCTGCAACAGTTGCGTAAATCTATGTTCATGAATAAAACCAATGCAGGAAATAAAATTGAAAATTTAAATTTGAACTTAGTCTTCTGTTTACAATTATAAAGTTAAAAAACAATAAATTTTTAATTAAAATATCAACAATAAATAAATAAGATTCATTTTTCTTATCAAAAGTGGAACAAGTAAATGATTTCAAAAATCGCTTATTAAGTACTTAAAAAATATTTGAAAAATTAATGTGATACAAACATTAATGTAGAACTTAATATATTTTAAATCGTTTTTCAATACAAAGGACACTACGCATTAACAGCGGAATGATAATGTTGCTTTCTAGACTTGGCAGTTTGAATGAGAGGAGGAGTCAGTTTGACTCAACGTTACCATTCCAGGGTTGAATAAATATTCTACAGATAATGATATTTATACAGATTGCTTCGTAAAGGAAAAAATTAGCTTTTTATCTACGAACATCTGTAAATAATTTTAAATTTTATTGAAGCAATTTAAGGATTATTATATTTTAAATAGTTTTGCAATGCAAAGAACACTACGCATTAAATAAAAATTCTTCAGATAATAATATTTATATTATTATCGTAAATACAATATTTAACTTTATTTTCTATGAAAATCTGTAAATAATTTTAAATTTTATGGAAGCAGCAGAGACACCATATATAAAATGATTGAGCTTGAGACAATGAAAAAGATGAGAGACATGATCGTACACATTTTCGTAAAATATGTAGAAATGCATTAAAAATCCATTTAGAAATACATTTTGTTCCATTTAAGATATATTTTATTGTAACTCAAATATATTAATATTTTATCTAGTAGTAAAGAAAAACCGTCAGTAGTAAATGTATTTTTTTTAATTCTAAAAGGGTGTGTTCGAGCATCCCTACGGATTATATCTTTCTTTTAATCTTGATAAATATATGATATTTTTTAGTAATTTTCCTTTGGGACACATAAATTTCGGCTATCTGGAGTTTTGCAGAACGCCACCTTAATAGAAGTTAGAAACACATTTCTTATTAAAATTTATATAAAAGGAGAGAGAGTTTACTTTAGTTATAATAACGTGTCATTTTGAAGCAACACGAGTGCTATTTTGGGATCTACCTTGTAATTTTGAATGGGCACACTGCTCACTGAACTTCCTCACCACACCAGTCTTCTTTTCCGGCTTTTTTTGCCTGAAACAAGCAGGATAGGGGGAGTTTGGGTGGGTTGCGCGAACCACAACACCGGGAGGACGTTTGACAATTACATATGATTTAACACTTTAGCTACCACGGCGCAAGTCTCAGATTCGAACAATCTATCTAATTAGATGACCCCATGTTTGCAATCTCTTAACTACAATGGAGGAGGGGTCATCTGATTAGATAGTAGGTATGAATCGCATTCGATTGCCTTATGGATCATATTTTATTCATACGGCGATCAACACGATAGTGTTCAATAGGCTCCATACTAGGCGGATCTTCAGGGGGATCGGGTTTCGAATCTTTCCGAAGACGAGACCTAAGTACTAGGACATTGACACTACAGGGCAGCCCCGCTTTTGAGATCTTGCGATACCTTTTCGCAGTTTGGGTGGCGGCCCGTAGAAAAAAAGCTCCCCCCCCCCCCCCACGGAGCGCCCGAGGCCCCACACCGGCTACCATCACCCGAGCAACTTTATTAAGTAAAACAAAATATGGTTACAAAGTATATAGAAAGTAATTGACAGTTGAATATAATTGGTTAACAAGAAGTGTACATCGCCGAATACAGGTGCGAGTCTGCTACAAGATTTAGACCCGTTCTAGAATGGTAAATACAATGAAACTTTGTTGAACAATTTTATAGTCTTAAGTAGTGTTTAGTTTATCAATTGATAAGTTTTAAATTTTTTCGCTTTGAAGTGCCAAGTGGTTGTTGATATTAATTACATGAGGAATTGTTTGGCATTATTTACAATATTAACAATGATGCCTTGAAAGAGGTCATTTGGGCTTTTTAAAAATGATAATTTAGACTGAAGATAACAAGACTGATGTTAAAATTATCAACAGGGTTATTATTTCACACATTACATTTTTACAGAAACATAAAATTTATATTTGTTTGGAATGTTGTTAATTAGCAGTGAATTATTAGCCAATATTAACTTTAAGATTAATATTGATACATTTTAACAAATGGTATGGAAATAAACTAATTACTTTGTTACATAGACTGATAAGTATCTAAGAAGCAAAAGTGTTAATAGCAATTACTGGAACGAGAACTATAAATATTAGTTAAAACTAAAGTTTGTGGCTTTTAGAACCAAGTTACTGTTTGAAAAAGTGTGTTAGTAAACACTAATTTATTTTCATGCGACAAATTGAGAGGGAACAAAATCGACAAATGTCCTTAACATCTGTTTTACGTTGAAAACAAAAATAAAGGCTATGTCAAGTAGAGCGATGAATATAAATATACAATATAGCATATAGCATTTAAGAAAATCATAATTCAAAAATCTTTCAAATAATGTGATAATGGAGGATTAAGAAATTTAAGAATAATCACGTGTGGAACAATATTGCTGTTTGGCCGCTTGGAAAAAAGGACATCACTGATCCTTCGCTGGATGAAAAGTCTGATATTGAGTACCAGTATACAAATTAGACTCGTGACAGTTAATACAGCAGAAGATTGGAGAAGAGCAGTCTTTAGTTGCGTGGTGATCGGCAAGGAGCCACATGATGTAAGGTGGTGGTTACAATCTTTGGATGTGTGCCCGAAGGCTTGGCAAAAGTTACATCTTTTTATATGGAAGAATTCTGTGATTTTAAGGAATGACCATAGAAGGTTTATCTTTTTAATTTTTTGAGCAGCCTTGAGTGTCGTTGCTGTGGTTTCAAACACCCAGTTGGATGTTTCTGGTGAGTTGCCTTTAAATTTAAATCTGATTTTTAAAGGAATGGGTAGATCTAGTTGTGCCATGTTGTCTTGGATATTCTCTTCTTTTATGGAGGATGGGATATTATAAACTATTAAGCTGGGTAGGCGTTTTGCTGGTTTTTTTATTTTGATTGAGGACTTGCGATTTGCATTACGAGTAATTTTTAAATGGAAGTTGTCAATATCCGTTGAGGATTTTAACGAGATTGCCAAACCTTTTCCTCTAATAGGCCTAATGTTTGTTGGGTGAAAATCCTTTGGTTGGAGTTCAACATTTAGGAGATCTGTTAGATTAGACTTTGAATTTGAGGTTGGATAGAGGAGTATCGTATGATTAAGTGATGTTTCAGAAGAAGTTTGATTAGAAGAGGGGGGAGGAAAGGAGTCCTGTGAATCCCGTGCCTTATCTTAGATTGATGACTGTTGAGCTTCTTGATGAGGATTTACTTGAATCATTTCATTGGCCAGGATGTCTGCTTGAAGTTGATCCAATAATAAGAGCGCTTGGCTCACATTTGGAGTTAAAGAGGATAGAGTCTCTCTAATTTTTTCGACCTGAGCATGAAGTGGACTAATTTCTTTTATTGGATGTATAGAAGAATAGACTGCAGAAGGGTCTTGTTGTGATTGATGAATGCCTGATTCACCCTTTAGTCTTGTGTAAAGAACCTCAAGATCCTCTTTTTCATTTATTTCCTGCAAAGGAATAGGGCTCATTTCTGAGATGGCTCCGTCAATGTCAGAGGCATCAGGGAGAAAAATAGGTGTTGTAATTTCTACAGTTGGAAGACTATTATCCATGGGAGTCGGGCTTTGCTGAGCCAAATGTAATGTAGATGTGTTTAAAATTGGTGATGGAGTTCTTGACATATTGCGAGAATGCTCTGCTCTTGTTATTTCTTTGGGCTCAACCTGGCCTGGAGTTAACTGGTTTGACTTTGGAGCGCAGTTTGGCGTGGAGGAAATCGGACTCCTTTTTCTCAATGTAATTGCCTGGGTCGGGGATGTGCCAGATGATGAGGTGTTCAGCAGAGATATGATAGAAGGGGTGTCGTCACCGAAGCTATTAACAATTTCGGACAAGAAGATGCCGCCTGCGAATTTGCTAAGGTTCTCTTTCATATTTTCATATCTGATGGGAGACTGCTCTCGCATCTTTGAGTATCTCTCGAAGCGCTGATCTTCCACTTGTTCAATTTTATTGTTTATTGCTTTGAACAGAATTGGATCCAGTGTGGTCAATGGCTCCCACTGGCTTTTGAGTTCTGAGATAGAGAATTTGCTATGATCCGATGAGGATTTATTCAGATCTTCTAATGATGTAGAGTGAAATCTGCTATTAGAGAATGATGAACTTGGAAGTTTTTGTTGAGTCGTTTGTAGAGTTTCAACCCTGGTATGGTTTATTTGGGTATTTTGATGAGTGGCTGGGATGTTGGTACAATATTCAGGAGTATTTTGACCTCTGTTATCCCATACCTGAGCTTTAGTGAAGGTCTGTTGTTCTGGGGGTGTAATGCGGCTTGATCTTGGGGTATTCCATTCTTTATAGACTGAGCCTCTAATTTGACTAACAGAGGACTCATATCTGTTATTTTTGTTGTTGTTTGCACAAATTTTGGAGTTACGCCTTGGCATTTTAGAAGTCCGTTAAGAGAGATCTACGTGTTAGTTACTTGATGGATTTCAATTTATATGATGAGACCAAAATAACTGTAATAGAGAAGACCGGGGCAGTTACCCCTGCAGTCCCCATCCCCACGCGCACCATGCAGAAGAAAAAAAATTATTAGATAAAATTTACAACAGTATGAACATGTAGATATCGATTAACAATAGGGAGATCATTTATAAACAGAGAAATAGGTGGAACCTTAGGATGACTGGGGGGGGGAAGAAGGAGAGGGTGTAGAAAATTTATTGGAAGAAATATAATAATGGGTACCTGGTGCTTACCAAAATTGGTATCCCTAGAGTAATTAGAAAGAGAGCTATAAGCTAAAGTATTTCCTATGTTTTCCTATGTTAAAAGTACATAGGAAAAAAAACGGTGTCAAAACAGGAGGGGAAAAATAGTTTAAAATGCTAATAACTTTCCTGATTATGAATGGAAAATTATAAAAATTACAACAAAGGAAGATGAAAGTTAATACGATCCGTTCCGCCACAGCTTTTCAACTAAAGGGTTTTCGATAGTTGCCACCTCTTAAAAGTTTTGATGTTCTTATTTTGTAGAAGATAATTAAATACTTAACTGCCCTTGTATAAAGATTGCATGCGTTTCACTAACCTAAGCCTAGACACATTGAGACAGAACGAGCCAAGTGTCGATGGGTTACATGCCGAAGATATGGAAATTACTTAACTTTGTTTGTGTTATTGAAAAACTTTTAGAGTTGTACTTTATGAATGTGTAATAATATTTATCGTCATGTCTTTTAATCAAATGTTATGAGGTAAGTAAACGCCGATAATTACTTGTTGGCATCCAGTATTTTCATGCACAACAATGGAGGCGTCTAATTTTTGGTTCTTATAGCATCCTAAGTATCAATTTCAGAAGCTGTTTTCATTTTTTATAACTTTTCTACATTAAAAATTATGTAATCTTGGAGCAATCTGAAACATGTTACTTATTAACAGCGCCTTACAACAAGCTATTTAAATTAGAAAAGCTATTATAGTCATATATTTGGGCCTGGTATTTGCAGGAAGGTCCAATGGAAATTGAGGTTTTCTGAATAACAGATACACGAAAAAATCCTTTAATAAAATAACTTTTCGTCAAAATACTACTTATTACCGCATAAACTATAAGTATGACATCCCATTATGATCAAAATATCTATAGTGAATTTGTTATTTGCCTCGAACTCGTTATTTCTGTACTCGTATGTATGCGAACACGATGTCATATTTTTAATTTTTTTTATTGGTCCTGTCATGCCACTAACCTCCACGTAACTTTTCCGGCTCTCGTCCGAACGATGTGAAGTGAAGAGTGGAAGGAACAGTTGCGCGGGAGCGTGACGGTAGATGCCATTAATGGGATTGGGTCTCTACACAGAGTGTGCAATGCGCGTTTTTTGTAGGAATTCTTGAGGTGAACGCCGAGTTAGTAATTATGAGTAATCTTAAACGTGAATCGTAATTGTGCATATGTATATGGCTCCTATTTAATCGTATGTAGTAGAATTATAAACTAATGTGAAAAAAAGTGAATTTATTGAAGGCTAGAGTATACATTTATTACAGGTCTGAAATCAGGAGCGAATGTCCACGAATATGGAAATAGTGTAGGGGGAGTGCGGGGACATTGATACATTTTTTTGGAAAACTAAAAAATGATTTTACCAAGAGAAATAATTATAACTTATACACCATATTTATAAATTTGTTAATCTAATATAGGATTTCCATCGATTTTTGGTCATTAATGACATAATAAAATACTTATTACACTTTTTTCTTAAAAATGGATTTGTATCAATTTGCCCCATACCAGGGATATATTGATACACATGGAAATATCGAAAATAATGATGATTAATAGATGTGAGATCAAAACAAAGAATATTATTTTATCAATATACTTCGCATTCCAAATCATTGTTTAAAAGTTTAACAAAGATACAAACTTTTATTTTAATCAAAATTCAACATTTTTAATAAGACAGGAAATTTGAAACAATCCTTCCTCAGAAAATAATTTATCTGTACTACTAATAAAAGAGAATGGGTGTGTATGGATTTAAAAATACTTTTGAGGAACGGAATGAGTACATCGAAGCCGTTTTTGAAAATTTTAATTAATTAAAAATTAGGGGGCATTTTCGCTTTCCTCCTTGATGACTTAGGACAATAATATAGAAGAGAAATAATTTTCACACCATTTGGAAATACAAAAAATTATATTTTGATGATAATAATTTAAGTTGCAGTACAATTGTTTCTCCAATTTTTATAAATTCGTAAAATTTATTTTAAACTTAATTTAAAACAGTACTTTTCATTTCTCCAATGAAAGTCAAACCGTTTTAATCGTTTAACAAATACTTAATTGCGTGTTTCTCTTTTATAGTTCATTTTTACGTTTCTTACATTTCTGAAGATGATTTTGCAAAGTAATTACTGTTGAGGGGCATTGATACACTCAGAAAACGCGTATCAATGTGCCCCGGAGTGACTTGTGTCAATCTGCCCCAAGAGCCGTTTTTACTTAAAACATGCGGTTAAACAAAAACAGCGCTTAAAAACCTCAAAACATAATATAGTTCATAAAAATAGAGTACATTCTGTATAAAATCAGAAGCGATTTCTCGCGAGGGATATTTCAGCAATACCCCTCGCGGTCTTCCGACAAAATAGTCTCCTCTTTAAGTCTAGAATAAATTGTCTCAGCTTTTTATTCATGAACCATAAGTTAATCTCTTGCTCCCTGATAGCGTCATCAGCAAAGACATTGCTTTTTGATTTAATTGTCAATTCTTCAGATTTTATATATGTGTAAACTTACAGCCTTCCAAATATCATAGAAAAGTGTTCGTTAAAGTATTTTAAATTAAATTCACATTGTACATTTAGACGTAGGAATTGCTTAGTTAAAGAAAATCGCTCGATAGCTGAAAACCAGTTATAGTCCAGTCAACGAAGGCGAAGGCAATCGACGAATAGAAAAAAATGGTGTAGTTTTGAAATTTGGCACAGTTATTGGGGGTAGTGTACTAAACGACAGACTAAAAGTCCTCGCCAGTGGGGGGTGCGCGGGGGTACAGGGTTTTTTAAAGGGGGCGTTTTCAGTTTTTTCTTAAATATCTAGAAAAATATGGATCTATCAAAAAACACTCAATTGAAAAATTAAACAACATGAAATTTCCTACAAAAAATCCCTACTTTGTTTTGGTAGAATCAATAGTTTAGAATATACAGGAAGATTTATAAGTTAATATTTCTAAAATACCTTATCGTAATGATAAAATCGATTAAACGTGCTAAATCCTCATATTCTGTATAGGAAACCCGACCCGACGTAGGCCGAAAAGTTACAGGGTAAAGTGGGTTAAGTTTTTTTAATTCATATAACTGTAGGCGGTCATCAAGCAAGAGCGATTGATTCCATAAAAGAATACACAGTCAATCAATCTAATTAGTTATATTATCAGGAATAAGTTTACATTTTGAAGATTCGTTATTTACAACTATGTACAATTGAAATAGTTCTAGTCCGTCATATGATAAGGATGGCACTCATTAGCATCGTATATCGTCTTTCAAATCGTCGCGTCGTTTCATCTCGTCTTCTGGTCTTGAGAAACCAAACCTACGTCATTCATACCGCCTCGTCGTCCTGTACTGTTCTCTGCAGGTTGATCCTCTGACGTCACTCGCGATGGCAGCGCCATCTACAGGTACTCGGCTGCGGCTGGTGGCCCACAATCGGCCCTACTGACCAGGTTCTGGCCCTAGAACCAGCATACATCTGGAAAATATCTGAAAAGAAAAGAAAAAGAAGAGCAGTTTCTCATTCAAAATATACGCTCGTCTTTTGCTATCGGAATTCCTATTAACATCTTGGTGTCCCACAGCTCGTCGTTATGTAGGATCCGTCTTAAAATTCTTCGTTCAGCAGAAATTCTGACAACTCGTCGTAGGGAGAAACCGTCTTGATAGTAACGTCGTCTTCATTGGAGAAACGTCTTGAAAAAACATCCGTCTTGAGCACAACAGGCGTCGTGTTGAGAGTGTTTGTCGTGGAGAAAATCCTTCTTAGTAATCACACTTTCACAAAACAGACACATTTATTAAAAAAAGAGTAATAATTGGTGGATAAAACACAATATTGGGAAATGATTAGATAGCAAATTCGTCTGACCATGGTTTGAGATATTCGGCACAAGTACTGGTATGCACCGGTCTTTCAACAATACAGATCTTCTTAACAACGTAGGTATCATTGGGCTTTAATTTTGTTATTTTATAAGGTCATAAAAATTTAGATTTGAATTTTAAGCCTGGACCATGTTGCGTTCTTTTTATAGCTACAATATCGTTTATTTTATATTTGTTGAGGGGTTTTCTTCTTAAGTTGTAAGTTTTTCTGTTGCTTTCTTGTACTTTTAAAATTTGCTGCTTCGCGTCTTTTCTTAAATTTACTCGCGATTCTTGAAACTTTGAACGAATTTCCTCTTCAATAAGCTCACGAATTTTTAAGTCAGTTTTATCTCTCATTTTTACACCAATAAGTAATTCAAAAGGTGTTAAGTTTATACTTCTTTGATAAGTAGAGTTCAGAATGTGTTGCAATTCAGGGACGAATTTAAACCATTTCTTTGGGTCATCATTTGATAATTTAGAAATTACAGCTATTACTGTAGAATTTAGTCTTTCAACCTGACCATTAGCTCTTGGCAGACCAATAGTTACAGAAAGATGTTGAATTGATTCTGATGAACAGTAATCATCAAATTCTTTGGAATTAAAAGCACTGCCTTTATCGCTGATTATTCTTCTAGGATTTCCGAAGACGGATTTTTGCAAATCTAAATTTGATATAACTTCCTGACTGGATGTTGATTTTGTTGGGTAAAGCCAGACAAATTTTGTAAAAGAGTCTATAACGCAAAGTATATGCTTATAGTTCTTATTGGAACTTTCTAATGGTCCTAGATGATTGACATGATAAGTGTCTAAAGGTAATTCGACTTTAGGTATGGGATGCAATTCTCCTTCTTGTTTACCTTGCTTTTTACTGGCTAAAT
>BGPR01052506.1:0-10592 GCA_013235015.1 Araneus ventricosus
ACTCACAAACTTGTCAATGTCATCTTTAGTGCGAATTTTGCTTTCTGAATCTAATGTTAGAAGAATGTGGGCATGAGGCAAACCTCGCTTTTGGAACTCAATAACATAAATATAGGCCAAAACAGTTCCAAATATTCCATGCTTGCAAATATCTTCTAAAAGTTCTTTTAATTTCATATTAAATACACGTACAATAATATCAGGTCGGTCTTCAGGACGTTGCACACCCTCCATGCTATTTAAAATTTCAGACCAAGATGGGTTGCAAGTAAATGTCAGAAAGAGATCTGGCTTACCAAACTTGCGTACCATAGCCATTGCATCTTGGTAATTTTGTTGCATATGACGTGGGCTCCCTTGGAAAGAAGATGGCAGTATTATAAGTTTTCCAGTGCGTATATTTTCATTATGTGCTCGACACTCTAAAGCATCTAAAAGCCCCCGATAAAGTTCAATTCGCAAATCTTTTTGATTTTGTCGCAAAAAATGTAAACGTGAGCCTTCGGTTTTAACATATGCATCAACAATATATTGCTGAAAAAGCTTACCACTATTGTGCAAAATACTGAAACCATTTCGCTGGGAAAGTCTGTATGCATAATATTGTAGTTGAGTGACACGGGTGCGCTTTGCTGTTCTCCTTTCTTCTACATGTTCCATTCCAGTGTTCCAACTACACTCGCCCCTTGGAAATAGCAAAGGATAGGTCATTGGATCACAGCATTGATTTAAAGGTGAAATGCTTTGGCATGTATTTCCCAACTGGGTACACACAAATGTCTCGGTTGGCTGGGGGCTCTCCATTATCACCTACAAATATAGCTGCTACTTCAGTGCATAAAGTAGGAGCATTATAGCGCCGCATATCCAAATTTTTATCTTCCAAAAATACCATTTCCACTGATGTAGTTGGGTGCTCTTGTACCAATCGGTGCATTTGAAGATAAGTCTGAGCAAAGGGATTGATTTCCCTTAACATAAAATCAAGTTTTTCAAATACATGTTGCAAGCAATTTTGATTGTTACTCAAGCGTTTCTCTGTTGCCTCACTGGAGTCAAATATAAAATTTCTTTATGTTGGTCACTTGCATACAGGGGGGAAACTCTGTGGTACACTTGACCATGTAAACGGTAACAGTATGGCCCAGTTCCACGTGGTGGTTTAATTTGTGCTCCCATCGAAGCGAATGCAAAGGCAGAATTGTATTCCCGAATTCGCTGTCGATAATTTTTAGCATCAGGTGAATTTTCAGTTAGCAATACTTTCAATAGTTCCGGTGCATCCGGAAATGCCGGTAACTGAACCTTTCCATCATGGCAACATTTTGTATACTTATGGGCAGTATTTTTCTCTTCCCTCCAATAAACAGCCCCACAAAAACCGCACTGTTCGGACATAGTTCCACAATTATGCTCCTCAACATCGTTTCGAATACACACACGTTTTGTTCGACGGCGATTATCGGCTTCGTTTCGAATACGTCGTCTTATAGTGGATTCCTGAACTGTTTCCTGACTCCGTTCAGTACGCCTTTGTTCATTTCGGATAATATATCCAACAGCACGACTTAAATTCATTATTTTTACAAATTTCCAACTACTAAAAATAGTTTTCAATAAACGTGATCACACGAAGCAACTTTAGACTTTCCGCGGATGTAAACAAATCAAACTTGCGAGCTGTTGCCAAACGGCGATTAAGAAATTCGACCCTTTTTTGTCGCTACGTAAGAGAATTATATATATAGATTTGTTGAATTGCAATGCCTTAAAGTTAGTTATAGTTAATTTAACATAATTTTCTAATGAATTTTCATTTAACATAATTCCCTTTTTAATAAGAATAATTCTCAAAACACCTTTACTCTCCTACAGCCTTAGAAGTAAATATAAATTTGCTGTTTTTACATTGGTTTCTCTTTTAGTTTTGATTTATTAACGCAATAAATGGAAATTCCTTTTTTTTCGAATATTGAAGTGATTGCTTTCCACAATATTAACACATTATAATTTGGTTGTATTGCCAAGTCAATTTTTAAGGTGTCTGCCTACGTTGTAAACCCATTTTCTGCCGAAAGTCAAAAACATATTTTCATTCTGGAATATGATTTCAATTGAATTTTTATATATATATATATATATATATATGTGTGTGTGTGTGTGTGTGATATTTTAATTTTTTGACTTCTTTAATTCTTAAATCACTTTTAACGACACCTCATTTTAATTACTTCTATCGTAATAATCGCACTACAACTTTCTTCTCGAGTCACGTGCTTTTTCCGGGGAAATTCCCTTTTCTGGGTACTTAAACTTTGTGCGCATTCCTATCTGCCCTTTTTCACGCCAACATGTAAGCGTACAACAACAACGTGCCGCTCAGGCTTAACCTTTTGAATTCTGGTCATGGAGCTATGTAAAAACTGAATCCTTTACCTATGAAGAAATAACCTAATATCCTCAATGCCTGAATAAAATAAGATTAAGCCAAATATTGTTTCTTCCATGACCAAAATGGACTACACTTCACCTTCAGTAAAGCATGATCTTATATATATATATATATATATATATATATAACAAAAACTCAAAAACAATCAAGACACAATGGCAATATATATATATTATTTTCATGGCTGCTTTAAAAACGTAATTTTTAACTTCAGATTGCTGTAGATATTTAACCCAGGTTCTTTTAGTGGCCTTGCACCTATTTTGTTCATTGTTTACACAATGTACCTAATTGAGTCAAATAACTAACCATACTATGTGACATCTAATCCCAAAACTTCTTTTATTTTACCAAACGAAAATCTGAAATGAAATTAGAAACATCTTAGTAAAACTTAGTAGCTGAAAATGGAAAACTAAACAAGTATTTGTTTTTCATTGCTTTCACTTAATAATTCACTTAGTATTTATTTCTGCTTAGTTGTAATTTAGTTTAGTTTTAAGAACTACATAACACTTGAACTTTGTAATTAATTTATGTAATTATTTAAATAGTGATTTTAGCTTGTGATATGTTGGCTATTATTGTGTTATTTTTTCAAGTATGGCAGAAGAAATTGATAATGTATTCGAGAATGACCAGGTTTACATCCGGTATAAAACCGACCGACACGAATCGGTGTGTGTGCAAGAAACGCATCGTCTGCAAAAGTAGACCATTTTCAAACCGGTCTACAAAAATCGGTTTGTGTGCAAGTAGCCTTATAGTTCCTGGCCCATAAAACTGGTTTTTCTCTCTAGGAGGCCCTGGACCACCCCTCGTTGTAACTGGACCACTGTCCCTCCCTTTCCGTCCGCACCTGTATGTTGTCGTAAAACTAATAGGAGGAAAGGAGAAATTCTCTTCGGACTAAACTTGCATCGCAAACACTTTGTTTTTTAAAAATTAATGACGATTAATTTAAATATTTAAGAATAGTAAAGCACCGCTTATATGTCTTTCAAGGGACTGACCTAAAACGATGTATAATCGAAATTTTAATATACAACTTTGATTATTAATGCTACTGCAGCAAATTCATTTAAAATCAATAATTTCATAGTCTTTTAAGATATTACTAGTATAGTGAAACCTCTTCGAACGGCCACCCCTCTTAACGGCCAATTTTTCGTGGCAAGGATTTTTCGGCCCATAGACCTAATGTTAAAATAACCCCTAGCAACGGCCACCCAACCCCTCTGAATGGCCGCCGGGTGGGTTCGCCCATCCCATTTAACAAACGCATCGGTTAGAGATTTACTTTTTAAACTGAAAAACGAACTTGAAAAAAAGTTTTTTTTTTTCCGAAAGGGTAAAAACTTAAAACAATCACAAATTGTATCCTTTTTTCAAAAAATGTAAAAAATTATTAAATAAAGTACAGTGAAACCTCTCTGAGCGGCCGCCCATCCGTTCCGAAAAAATTTGGCCGCTCAGAGGGGGTGGCCGCTCTGAAGGATTTTCGTTACAATTACAATATAATTGCTATAATATATAATATAAACAAATCTGACGCATATTACTTATTTAGAATGAAGTTTGAGATTTATCTAAAGAGAAAATAGTACTTTATTTAATGAACTTTTACATTTTTTGAAAAAAGGATACAATTTGTGACTGTTTTAAGTTTTTACTCTTCTCGGAAACAACTATTCTTTCAAGCTCGTTTTTCAGTTTAAAAAGTAAATTTCTAACCGATTCGTTTGTCATTGCGTGGGAATTTCCGATGAGTTCATCTATTTTCCCCAAAGTCGCTTGAGTTGAAAGTTTAGCTTGCTGACGATTACAAACCGTATCAGAAAATTCCTCGTCAGAGAAGGAATTAGAGCCTGAAAGGCACAAAAATTCATTTGTAAAAACGTTTATATACTCAAAACATACTGGTTAGTTAATTTAAATCAATCTCAAATTAATTTTAGATTGAATTAAAATCATTTAAAAAACGCTTACCTTCGGCAGTCTCGTTAACCAAAAGGCGTTCCTCCAATCGGTACTGTAATCATCAAAGCAACTCCGCTGCTGCTTCGTGCTGGAAGGATTCGGGATCGTACTCTATTCCAGCAAGTTTCGAGAGCTCTGCTGATTGATCTTCCGCCGTCGATTCGTTGAATAAATCTAACTGTCTCTCGACTTCTCTGCTACAGATTTCCCAGCTAACGAAACATTTAGTGATAACTTCTTGACCTATTTTTTTCCAGGAGGTTTTAATCCAGTCAAGAGCGTCTCCGACAGAAATTTTCTTTGAAAGTTCACTGGCACTTTCTTATCCATCCATACGTGCAATGACGTGTCGCAGAGCGCACTGTCTATATTTCGGTACTTGGATGGGAAAACGACTGGAATGAGATCTTTTTGACCAATTGCAGAGAATCTCGGGGGTGGGTGAAAAACTGCCAGTGATAAATCTTCACCAAACAGATTGTAAAACCCCTGAGGTGAATACAAATTATTTGAGTAAAGACCAGACATATCCTTTAGAAATGTGCCGGGCAATCAAAAGTTGCAACTGTCCAAATGACTACTGCCCAATCTCACATTCGTCTTAATCATAAAACTTATTGAGCATTGAAATGAATCGTAGTTGTTACTTTTTAAAATTAATTCTACTTCTCAACTTTGCATCTTAAGTACCAATATTTCCTAATCCATGTTCATCCGGAAGATAGACGAATCTTTGCTCAATAACAGGAATATGGTTATGTTTCTCGCCCTTAACATTAAATGTAAATTAGACACTCGCAGACGTCTGGAGTATTTTTACAAGAACAATACACATCCATTAGACAAACATATAGGTAGAGATACAAAAAGTTTTTTTGCTTGGATTTTAAACAAATCGATTCTTTTTTTTAAATCTGGTTTCTCCTAGTCATAGTTGTAAGATGTCCTGATATAACAATATATATCATAGAAGATATTTATGAGCTGGACATTTCTATGATTGGAAACTGTAGGGATTGTCGCCTTATCAATAGTTTTATCTTTTTGTGGCACTGAGTTGTTACAAACTGAAAAACTTGCTTTTGTGTTGTCGGTCTTCCCTGCCAACTCAAACCTCTCTTCAGAACAATATCGGAGAAAATTCTCGCATGTATGAAGTTTATTTGGAATGAAATCTCTCGAACAGACAAATATAGGACACTTAATTGACTTTCGCGTAATTCTCGTGGACGTTGATGGATGCATTTCACAAGGGAACTTAATAGAATAGCTCAGTACCATACATTATTGAGAAAGATTAATGCCAAGCATGACACACAAGCAGAAGCTACTCATTTACTAATGACACTTGCACATAGACATAATACACAACTAATGCAAAATAGAGGCGTGGGAGGAACCGACACTAGAGTAAGCGGCATAAACGAACCGGAGTCTCGCACGGTGTTGGCAGTTTGAGTAATGAGAAGTGAATTCAAATCAAATACGCACGCTAATACTAAACCATCGACGCTATTTATTTTTAGAAACACTTTGAAGTTGCTTGATTAGCTTTGTGGCCTCATTGCGGACCCTTAAAAACTGATGCAATTTAAAAAAAAAAAATTACGAAAATTGTCAAAATATTGCATTTTTCGTTAAATTTTAAGGGATTTTCGTGATCGTAAGATATTCACTAAAGTAGAAAATCACCCGCCATGGTATGACGGTTGCAAATTGCCTCTTCATTCGAGAGATTTCCCGTCAAATTTGACGTGTTTAAATAGATATATATGCAAGACAAATGTCTAACATTGATTGAAAACAAATAAAATAAACAGGGCCGGCCTGAAGAGGATGCAAACGGTGCGACCGCATAAGGCCCCGCGCTTCTGGAAGGCCCCGCGCCTCTGACGAATTTTGCAAAATTCATTAACTTTTTTTCCATCCTTTTTAAAAAATTCTTTCAACCTACTTTTATGTAAAAAAAGCATAAAATATTAATAATTTTTCTAAAAAGAAATATTGCAATTTTTTTTCTGGTTTTGTAAATTTCCTTCAAAGATCTGTTAAACCAGCAGGAGTAGCCTCCCCAAAACTTTCTCGCCTACGAATAACACGGGTGGGGGGGAATACGCAGGAGAATGCGCGGTATTCAATAAGGTGGGGAAAACACTCGCTCCAGCGTTCGCAGCTTTTTTTTTTTTGCGTAGAATGGAGAAAAAACCGTTTAAACGCCTTTTTTTAAACTG
Organism: Araneus ventricosus; assembly: GCA_013235015.1. Lineage (NCBI taxonomy): Eukaryota > Metazoa > Arthropoda > Arachnida > Araneae > Araneidae > Araneus > Araneus ventricosus. Next base: position 6,664 of record BGPR01052506.1, read on the forward strand.
ATTTAAACGAAAATTGGAGAAATCTACACTTAGGGTTTCAAGGCTACATACGAAATTTCATTTATCTAAGTAATTTTGTTAAGAAGTTATGGCGTTCTAAAGTGTGCGATTATACAAACCGGCAGACTGTCAGCCCTCTGACGTATTTGGCCCAAAATTTTATACGGACTTACATTTCTGATGACAAAACTGTGCATCAAATTTTAACCATCTAGCTATTTAACTTTTTGAGTTATAGAGTTCACATGAACGTGAACAGACAGACTTCCCGTCTACGGATTTTGTCCAAACTTTGAAGGAAACCTACAAATTATGTGTAAAGATCACATACCAAATTTCATCCCTGTATCTCTAATAGTTTTCGAGTTATCGTGTTCACAGACAGACATAATTCCAAAATTGTGTTTCTTGGACTCAGGGAGGTCTAAAACGTGGAGATTCGTCAAAATCTCGAGTTCGAATTTTTTGATTACAATACTTTCTCTTTGTATACTTCGTATACGAGGAAGTAAAAAAGGAAAGCAAAAGAAAACCTGGTAAATGATTGATATTTTGTCTTCACCAGCCCCGATTATTCATGAATCATCAGTGTTCGCAAAAGCTGGAGCTTCACTAGGAGCCAGTGTGGTATGCTTTTTTATTTTTGTTCTTCTAGCTTAGGCTTACCGAGAACAATCTGGAATCCTCTCAAAATTCTTGTTCTGACGTTTTTATTAAAAACATGCCTAAACGCAGGCGTCATTAATTGCTCGATTGGGATGCATAATAAATTACTACTGTTCATATAAATCAAGCTTTGTGTGTTTTTCGGGCGCTCAATTTGATTGGTTTGGTTTGTTTTGTGGCACAAAACTAATGTTTGTAGGCTATGCGTGCTCAATTTCAAGTGCTTATCATTAGTGACTTCAATTCGATATTGTTTGATTTCTCAAAATGGAGAAGTGGTTGAAAACTGGAGCTCTTAAGAGAACGGCATCTAGAACTGAAATTCGAACCACCGATTTGGCAGCTATGTAGATAACTGTGGATCAGCAAGATGATAACAATGAAGTGCAAAGGCCGACTGATTGGCCTGCTCAGGTAAGAAATAAAATTGATTTTGTTTTAAAAAAAACTCCTCAAAACATCAGTGCAGTGATTTAGGGGGGCGCGATAACACTAAATGGGGGTCGCGAGCATATCGAAGAGAAAATATTATTAAAAAATTGATTAATTCACTGAAAGGAAAGTAAAACAAAATATATTCTCTAATAATAAAAAACAAAATACACATCTACACTGATATAATACACCTATAAATAGGATTGTATCAGTACTGCACAATGATGATAATCAACTTTTCAATACTAAAAAAAATGCATTGTTAGTAATTAAAAATACAATATTATTGTATAAATTTTTATTGCATGAGAGGAGGGGGGCGCGATGAAAATTATGGTTGAAAATCGGGTCGCAAACACTGAAAGGTTGCGAAACACTGCATCAGTGCGCCTCCGAAGAAGAGAAAATATTCTAACGAATACTTCCGTCACGGGTGATGAAGATTGTCGAAAACCACTCTGCGCTGTTTGTGGAGAGATATTGTCAAATGGAAGCATGAAGCCATCTTTAATAATGCGATATTTAGCTGCTAATTCTAATAATTTTAGCGGCAATTCTAACACGATAGTTCAAATCTTTGTGTGGAGACATGGGCAGCCACATTACTTTTGCACACAGAAGTGAGATGGCTTTCGCGAGGAAATGTACTCGCAAGATTGTTTGAACTGAGACATGAAGTTCATGTGTTTTTTGAAGACCACCCTTTTACGCTGAGCTCTAAATTTTATGAAAGTGAATGGTTGCAGCAGCTTGCGTACTTATCTGACATTTTTTCAGAAATAAATAAACTTAATGTAGGATTGCAGAACCATTCCATAGCCATTTTTAGCCAGGTAGTTGACAAAATCAAATCTATGATTAAGAAACTGAATTTTTGGAAATCCTGTATAAAAAAAAACCAGTATGAAGTTTTTGAGACACTTCACAGCTTTTTATCTGAGAACGAAATTAAATTAACATAAGTAAAAATTAGTATAATAGAACACTTAAAAGGACTTAAGTTGTCGTTCGGATAATATTTTCCGAAGCGCAGTGATGCAGATGTGAGGATTTTAAATTCATTCAACGAAGAGTTTTTTCAAAAAGCTGAAAAATTAACAATTTCTGAGAAAGAAAAATTAATTTATCTTCACACTGATTCTTCATTAGAATTTGAATTTAAAAAGAAATATGATTGACTTCTGGGTAGCAGTGAAGGAAGAGCATCAAGAACTCGGTGCTAAAGCAATAAAATATTTAATACCTTTCACTAACACAGAACTTGTGGAAAGAGCATTCTCGTCTTATACATATATTAAGAATAAATATCGAAATAAGCTTGATACAGCTAAAGATATGAGATTATATCTTTCTTCATTTGAACCCAATTTTTTAAAACTTAGCTCAATGAAACAAGCTCAAGGTTAGCATTGAAATTGTCTTGCACTTGGATAACTGATTATTACGAAGTGTAATTTTTAGCTAACCTTATAAGTTAATGTGTAATTATTACAATACTGTTTTTATTTGTTTTGCCATTTAACTGATACTATTTTAAAATTGGAATATAATTAAAAATAAGACCTGCAAATGCCATTAATTCGCGTTAGACTCTTATCTCTTATGTGTAGTAAAGAATTTTCTCGTAAAATTGATTTGTTCATTTAAATTTAAAACTGTTTGGTTTATATCTATATAAAATATTTTTGGGAAGTAATTTGTCTGTGTATTATATTGAATTCATATAAATAAAAATAATCCCATTCTTATGGTTTGTGTAGTAAAGAATTTTCTCAATTACTTTTTTTAAAAACTAAGATTTCTCTTCTCACACAAATGAAATGATTTCATCCAGCGATATGTGTTGAAAAGATTTTTCTCTTGAAAGTCATTTAATTCAGTACTCGTGATATAAAAAATATTATTCTTGTGAAGTTTGCAGTTTCAGATTTTCTCAAACTTCAATGCACATTGTTCAAATCTTACAATTGAAATGTCCATTCTTGTATTGTATTCTCCCAACATGTTTTTAAGCTCTCTAATTAATCGTTTGAGAACGGCCGCACGGAAAACGTGGCGCACTTTTTCTAGTTTAAGCCTAATTTCGCTAAAGCTAGTGTCACGCCGACTAAATACTAAATGTTGGTATGCTTCTGAAAATATTATTTATACCAAACCTTTATTGTTATAAACGTTAGAAATACGCCTCGCATGAAAGGGCGTACGAGTCAGCCTGCACAGCCCTCAGCGCAGAAATAAAATGTTATATTCTCGTTCTTCAATCGAAAACTTTCCGTATCAATCTGACATTTCAGTATCGTTCACGGTTAGTACAACGACGAAACGAATGAATTAATTACTGGTCAGTTCAATGGTCTCGGAGAGCTGTGCCGAATGATGCTTCGTAATACTTTCGCGTACATACGTTTTCAGTACTTCGATGTATAAAAATATCACTCACCACGAAACGAATATCGTTGAAGAAAAGATTTAAAAGCACTATTAAAAAAAGGGTGATGCCCTATGTTTGCTCGAAATCGCATTTTCATATGAAAATGCCATAAGTCATATTTCATAATCAATATTACATGCAGCGCACTGACGAGCGGCTTTTTTTCCAGGAACACATTCTTGCGCCGTTGGCAACCTTCATATAGCATTAAAATTCGCCTTCACGTTCGCTAATAACCTCGACTGGTTCGACCAGCCCTGCCCAAAGGCCTATACCAAACAACACAAGGCATCATATACTGATGTCATGACAGACCCAAGGTTTTCCCAAATACAGAAAATTATATTTTCATGCATGCAAAATTTCTGAAGGGCCCTAGATTTAGTCTGACTGTCAC
>BGPR01052507.1:0-10591 GCA_013235015.1 Araneus ventricosus
GTGCTATAAATTCAGCTTCCATTGAGCTTAAAGCAATACATTTTTGCTTCTGAGATTTCCATGTTATTGGTACATTTCCAAATAACATAATATATCCACTTGTAGAATGTCTATCATTTAACTTGCATCCCCTCCTAGAATCTGAATACATAGTTAACCTAGTATTATGAGTATCCGAAAGATTTATAATACATTGTATTAAACACATAATTTAAAAATATCAACAACAATAGTCCAATGATGATACGTATATCCATTACAAAATTGTGACATTGTGTTTACAGCAAATGCAATATCTGGCCTGGACCTATTTACAATAAACGATAGGCATCCAATTAATGTTTTATACGGAATCTGTCTCATAAGTTCCGTTTCTATTATCTCATTTTCTTTTACTCTATCAGGTAAAATACAACCTACTTTCAAAAGGTAACGTAATTCGCCTTCTTGGCAAATTTTTGAATCTAGTCTTAAGTTTATTGGTATATGTATTCTGATGCAAATACACAGAATCCCCGATTCGCTCAAAATTTACACCAAGTAGGTACCTAACTGGTCCCAACTCTGTTATTTCTAATTTAATTTTTATATTAAGAATTGAATTTTCAAGATCACTTTGCGATTTGCTGAAAACAATTTCATCTACGTATACCAATAAAATACAATTACTTTTAGTATATAGACCATTACATAATTCATTTTGATGAAATCCAAGCCCAATTAAAATTTCATTTAATTCAAGATTCCATTGTCTACCACTCTGGTGAAGACCAAACATAATGCTCGCATCCTTTTCCACAAATCCTTCGGGTTTGCTGCATGTAAATAGGAACATCCAGGTGTCCATACAAATATGCTCCTTTTACATCTATCTGAGCACGATTCCACCTTAAAATACGTACTAACAAAACGAATAAAAATTTATATCAAAATTCACAAGTGGTGCAAATACATCAGTAAAATCAACACCCGGTCTTTGCTTAAACCCTTGTGCTACCAATCTCGATTTATATTTCTTTACATTATTTTTCTCATGTTTAATATTGTATACCCATCTACAACCTAAAACTTTCATATTCGATTTTGGTTCAACCAGATTCCAAACCTTTCTATTCTGCATTAATTTAATTTCCTCCGACATAGCTTCGTCCCATTTCTCTTTGTCTGGAGAAATTTGAGTTTCTTTAAATGTTTGAGATTTCAGTCATGTATATCTCGTGTTGAAAAATATAATTTACAAGGTGTAATAAAACCACTACACTAAAATCACAAGACCAACACACTAAATAAACCAGAACTCACTTAATAGAACACAATTAACATAACTAAACCAAGAAAACAGAGAACAATAAGACTTTAAAGATTAAATCTTACGGACCATGCTACAACCTAAAAACCCCATCAACAAATATCCAACCGCACACAGGCAATGAAGAACCAGCCAAAACGCACACTCTTGATATGATTTTTATTTACAAAAGCAACGCCCTCTGGCGTGCCAAGCTAGAAGTGGCGCCCTCAGCTGGTTCATTTCTCGACATCCTTCCCACCTGTCCTGGCAATGTACATATTCCTCACAAAATACATTCAGAGTTAAATATTCATAAATACTTTAAAAGTTATGATTAACATTAAATTCATATTCTAAATAGAAATAAAATTGAATAAAAGTTAATTTCATGCAATCAATTCTTCAAGTATAATACAAAACAATAGACAATAACAAATAACCTAAAATTTTAGAAACAATTATATTTCAGAAGGGTACAGCAACTGCACTGCTCTTCTTAGCTTACCCTTTGAAGTTTTCACAACGCATGCTCTCACAAATCCGTCTCTACCCATGATTACTTCATGTATCACTCCCATTTCCCAGAGCAACTTTGACATAGATGCACCTTCAACCAAAACAACATCTCCTATTTTGAGATTGTTGCAAGATGAAGGATTAGCGAGATTATGCGCACTCTTTAACATTAATAAATACTGTTCTTTCCATTTTACCCAAAGTTGTTTCAAAAGTTTCGCCTGGAAAAGTTTACGCCTGCTCAAAGTTATACGATCAGATGCAGATACGAACAAATCTAAAAAAATATTCCGGTATAAATCCAGTATTTCGGTGTCCGGGAAACAAGAAATGAGAGGGAGTTAGAGCTCGCGGTTCATCCAACTCATCACTGTCGTAAGTAATAGGTCGATTATTAATAACACTTTCAATTTCTGTTAAGATAGTTGATAATTCCTCCAAAGTCAACAATGCTCTTCCAAGCGTTTTTCTCAGTGGTTCTTTAATACTTCGCATCAACCGTTCCCAGAAACCTCCCCATCATGGAGAACGCTCAGGAATGAACTGCCATGATACCTCCTCAGAAGTGATAAAACTCTTCAGCTCAGGTTGCCTTATTATACTCTTGAATCCCTTGAGGATTTCGCATGAACTTCGGAAGGTCTTAGCGTTATCAGAATAAAATACCTTTACGCAACCTCTTCGAGCCAAACACTGACGTAATGACATAATGAAACTCTTAACGCTGATATTAGAAACCACTTCAAGGTGAACCGCTCGAGTCACAGCACATGTGAAAAGCACAATATACACCTTCTGTAAAGCACCTCCGGTCGTCTTCACAGTTATTGCTCCAGTAAAATCTGTAACTACAGTAGTGAACGGGGGGAAAGCAACCACCCTGTCTTTAGGTAATTGCCCCGTCTGTTGCCTTGCAGGCTTCGCACTGTATTTACGGAACACAAGACAGCTCTTCAAGACACTTTTCACCGATTGTCGGCCCTTTGGTATCCAGAATCTTTCTCTTGGTCTGGATAAAGTAGCAATCACACCTAAATGGAACCCTCGATTGTGTTCATTTAAGATCAAGAGATCTGTGTATTTAGACCTGGGCAGAAGTATTGGGTGCTTTTCTTCTTGCGTCAACTCGCTCTGCTCCAAACGTCCTTTTACACAAAGACCTTCTTGCAAATAAGGAGCAAGACTCCATATTCTTGAACCAGCAGGAATCTGTTGTCCTCGGATTAGACGAGTTATTTCAAAGTCGAAGTGTTCACGCTGAACTTGCTTCACCCAGAATTCTTCTGCTTCGCTGATCTCCGCCGCTACCAGCGGACCTGTTTGTGTGATTTTGCCTCCAAGTTTCCCAAGAAACCGCAGGACATAAGCAGTGACTCTCAGCAATCTGGCAAGGCTACTAAACTTGGAAATGTCAATTAATGGGTCGTCCCCAACAATCGCAGTATGGACGACGATTCTTTTCTCTTGCATATACTCGTCTGGCACTCTGAATTTCTGTTGGGGCCAGTCGTACCGTGGTGATTTCAACCATCGAGGTCCACTCCACCACAGATCATCACTTTTTAGTGACACTGCCGAAACTCCTCTGATCAGCCGATCAGCCGGGTTCTCCAAACCTGGGCAGTGAAACCACCTATTAGGAACCACGCAATCCTGAATTTCAACTACTCTATTCGACACAAACTGTTTCCATTCCGTAGCTGAACTCTTAATCCAATGCAAACAAATCTCAGAATCAGTCCACATAACAACCCTTTTCACCAAACTCTTGAAAACAAGCGACAAATGTTTCCACAGTTTAGCGCCAACCAGTGCCCCCATCAACTCTAATCTAGGTAAACTCAATTTTTTCAACGGTGCCAATCTACTCTTCGCCATAACAAAACGCACAGCAACCTCTCCCGATGTGGTTTCCCACCTGAAATACGCAACTGCTCTATATGCAACCTGCGACGAGTCACAAAATATATGCATCTCAATTCCACCAGCATCCCTATCCGAATTAGAAAAATAACACCTATTTATTCGCACGTCCGACAAACAACCAGTTTCACAACACCACTTCTCCCACTTAATTCTCAAATCATCTGGCAATTTGGAGTCCCAATCGACCCCTCTTTCCCAAATTTCCTGCGCAAGTTTTTTAACGCGCACAACAAACGGACTAATGAATCCCAGCGGATCAAACACCCTAGCAACAGTGCTCAATGCAGATCGCTTTTTATTCCCCATCGATTCCAAGCTATTCAACAAAGGCGTAACATCAACCCCCACACAATCCTCATCCAGATTCCACACTAAACCCAAAACCTTCAACTTACAATCCTGCTCAAACCCAACCTCGTCACTCAAGCCATTTTGAATCCACGATGCCTGCAATTCCCTAGAATTCGTGCATAGCTTCCTCAAGTGAAAACCCGCATCTTTCAAGATAGAAACCGCCCCTGCAGACAAACTCAAAGCCTCTTGAACCGTCGCAGCCCCGTAACACAAGTCATCCGCATATAACGCGTTGTCCAACATGTCGACGCAATCTGGGTATCTTTCAAGATACTTTCTGACATGATATCTGATTGTGGCTCTCAACAAAAATGGTGAGCATCTACTTCCAAACAAAACGCGATTCATTTGCAACACAACATATTCTTTGCCTTTATCATTCGTATTCCACAAAAACTTTAAATAACGACGATCATCCACTATTCCAATCATCAAAAAGGCTTTTTCTATATCTCCACAAAAAACTACCTTAAATATTCTAAATTTTAAAAGAACATCTAATAGACTTGGATTCAGATTAGGACCTTGTTCCAAATAGTCATTTAATGATAAATCACCTCTTTTAGAACTCGAACAATTAAAGACCAATCGATTGGTTGGTTGGTTGTTTGGGGTTTAATGGCGCAAGAGCCATTTTTGGCTAAACTGCGCCAATCAAATGGTAAAATTCAACATAGTGGTACTAAAATTTTAAAAAGCAATGAAAATGTGAAAAAGAAATTGTTCGAAATGATTCAGATGTAAAAAAGCAAAACAAAAAAAAAACAAGTTAAAAGGTCTAAATGCTCATAAAAAACCCAATGGTCTTTAAAAAGTTAAAAATATTTAGGTGGTGTTTTTCACCCACCAAGTCTTGCAAGGTAACAGACGATGAATGGAAATGGTCAACACGATGAGAATTAAAAGATGGACATTCAATTAAAATGTGATGAACAGTAAAATCCTGATGACACGTGGGACAAACTGGTGCCCTTTCGCCAAAAATGAGGTACTTGTGTGTGAAGCGAGTATGCCCTATACGGAGGTGAGTCAGTTTAACATCAACCTGTCGTATAGGTAATATGGGCCACAAACCAATGGAGGGTTTGACGGAATGCAGTTTGTTACTGGTTAAAAGATCCCATTTCTGCTGCCAACGAGAGAATAAGCGAGAAACGAAAAACTTTTTAATATCCTCATAAGGAAGTGCTCGCGGAAGAATAGCTGAAGCAAATTTTGCAATAGCATCAGCCGTTTCATTACCAGAAATCCCTACATGACTCGGAATCCAACAGAAAATATTAAAGCTTTTATTCCGAAGAAACTGTAAAAGAGATAAAATTTCGAAACCAACTGGATGCATTTGAGTGTCATAATGAGAAAGAGTTTCCAAAGCACTCATGCTATCAGTATAAATAATAAAGTTGCGCTGGCTAGAATGCGAAATTTCCTGGAGAGCACAGAAAATTGCCACTAACTCAGCAGTAAACACAGAGCAACAATTATGCAGACGATAGCTCAGTGTATCAGATGGAAAAACTACACCACAACCAACATGTCCATCTGATTTCGAGCCGTCTGTAAAAATGGGTATGAAGGAAGAATACTGATAGCGATGGTGGTGAAAAAGTTGCTGAAAAGTAACCGGAGCAGTTGAGGATTTGTCAAATCCCGAAAAGGGATTCAAATAAGAAAATTGCGGGATATCCCAAGGTGGAAAACAGAAGAAATCAGAAGGCTGGATGGTAATATTATTAAGGTCCGAGTCATGCAGAAGCATTTTGGCTCTCTCACAAAAGGGCAGAATGTGAGAAGGACGAGCAGCATAGAGTCTGTGGAGAAAAGCTGGTAATGTTAATTGACTTATTGGGTGCTTTGGCACAGATTGTGCTCTAAAGAGATACAAGGCGGAAATTTTTTGTCGCCTTAAATGAAGCGGTAGTTGGTGACAAATAACGTACAGGCTTTCCACTGGAGAGGTACGGAATGCCCCAGAGCAGATCCTTAAAGCAGAGTGGTGAATGGTATCCAGTCGCCTCAAAACAGTAGGACGGGCAGAACCATACACCATGCATCCATAATCAATACTGGAGAGAATGACTGCTTGGCAAATACGGAGAAGGGAGGTTCGATCGGCACCCCAAGATGTTCTGGAGAGGACCTTTAGAATGTTCAAAGATCTCTCACACTTCTTCCGCAGATGCAAGATATGCGGAAGGAAAGTGAGTTTACGATCGAAAATCACTCCCAAAAACCGTATGTCATTCACCACTGGAATAGGCGCATTTCGAATCTGAATATTTGGATCTAGATGAATGTCCGCTTCCTGCAAAAATGGACACAACGACTCTTCTCTGCAGAAATAGTGTGTCCATTCTTATCGCACCAAGCTACAAGCTTATCCACCGCATGTTGCAGTTGTCGCTCTATCATGTTCATATTACTACCTTGGCATGAGATCTGCAGATCATCAACATAAAGGCTTCCATGGACATATGATGGTAAAAAATTTAAGATTTGACTAAGATGAATTATAAAAAGTGACACTGAGGACGCTGCCTTGTGGAACACCCTCAGTGTGAATAAAATTATAAGAATAAAAGTTTCCCATACGCACTCGAAAAGTTCGATGAGATAAAAAGTTCCTTAAAAAGATGGGTAAGTTTCCCCTAAAACCAAAGTTAAAAAGTGTTAAAAGTATGCCATATCGCCAAGTACGGTCGTATGCTTTTTCAATGTCGAAGAATATAGAGACAAAGTGGTTTCTCCTTACAAACGCGTTGCGTATTTGGGTTTCCAGCAGAACGAGGTTGTCAAAGGTTGATCGACCTCTGCGGAAACCACTCTGCAAAGGGGAGATGCATCCTTGTTTCTCTAATTCAAAGACCAGACGAGCATTGACCATTCGTTCAAAAGTCTTGCATAGACAGCTCGTGAGAGCAATTGGCCTGTAGTGCAGAGGATTGGATGGATCTTTGCCAGGTTTTAAGATAGGAATCACAGTAGCTTCATGCCATTGTGAAGGGTACTTCTGCTCAGTCCAAATTCTGTTAAATAAAATTAACAGATAGGAAAGGGAAGTGGTATTCAAATGGCGAAGCATATTATATGTGATAAAGACCAATCGAACCTGTGTGGTACTTTTGTCTTTTCTGGCCACGCTCCGATACGGCATGAAGTACCCCGTTTCGCTTTCATTACATTCCTCAACTATATTATTCGCTTTTTGGAACTCAATTATTTCCTCGCACTGATTACGAACAAAGCTATTAGTCTTTAACTCCCCCCGAAATCTATCAAATTGCCTTTTAGCCAAATGAAAATTGTCTCTCAAATCCACCGGTTCCCACTTCCATAAGTGGCCAGTAACATAACGACCATTCTCAAAACGCAAATTTTCCTCAAACTTCTGAATTATTTTCTCGTCAGTTTCACACCTTCCTGAAAGTGAATCGTTAATTCCTAGACTTTCTAACTGAAACAAATTATACAACAAATCCGATAACCTCTCCTCCTCACAACATTCAACTCTAGTACACATACTTAAAGTGCAATTTGAAGCACTTTCTCCTCTAGAGCTTCCGTTGATCACACAACCAAATATGGTTTCATATAACATCAAATTCTCTGAAAGTCTACAAGTTTTACCCGTTAAAATTTTGTTTATCAAGTCATTCCCAATCAAAAGACCTATTTCTGTATCCTCACTACCTTGATCGGACAAAACAAATCCTTGTCTTAAAACTGAGGCAATACCTGTCGAAGGGATTCGAATTAAATCTACACCAACAATTTTGTCTATCACCAGAATATTACATTCTAACTGCGAGCCACTATTGGGGTCTTTCAATAAAACTCTTTCTTTAACTCTCTCAAATGGGGTGTTTGCGACCCAAAAGTGTGAATTTTGAGTTTCTCAATAGAAACAGTAGGTAACCCGACTTCCTCTGCAATACTTTCTAAAAGAAAGCTAGTTTCGGAACCACTGTCGATTAGAATTCTAATTCCGCGAATGATTTTATTTAAACCCTCTACATTAGCTCTCGCTGTTTGGTAACAGATTATATTCCGATTTCCAGTGTCTATCATCGACTCTCGAAACAATGAATTAACACCAACGTCTCTCGACTCATTCGAAGATCCCGAAATATTACCGTTTTTGCTTGGTTTCTGATCTTTATCACATAAGTACTCCCAGTGGGATTGTGATCCACAGGTTTTACATTCTATACCCTTTACATTACAAAACTTTTTCTTATGACCTTTACGGAGACATCTCCTACACTTGTATTGATCATACAACGCCTTATATTTATCATGCATACTTAATTTACAGTCTTCATTTCGATGCGTTTCTTTAAGACAAAAATCGCAAAATTTTCCTATCGATACGTTTAATGCTGCAGCGGAAGAACCGCCTCTATTAAAGGATTCAGTTTGGGTTTTCTTAAAAAGGGGGTAATTGCTTTTGGCGATAGGAATTAACTCTGTACGTTCCGAAAAAGATCTTTCGCGTGCCTCCATCTCTCCTTTCAAAACATTTATCAAATCTGATACCACTAGCTCTTTTACCCCTTTTACAACCTGATCTCTATTAAACAGCAACATCAACTCAACGGGTATGCATCTATCTAAAATTGGATACAATAAGTTGCCATAAGAATCGATATCAATCCCCAATGACTCTAAACTTTTTATGCTATTGTTAATCTCATTATAGAGATTTCGCAATCCCAAGGTGTCATTTATCCTCCGAACAGGCTGTAATGACAAAAGCGTGTTCATATACGCAGAGATCAAAGCTTGTTTTTGCCCAAACCTATCTTTCAGGACCTCAACCGCTTTATCATAATTTTCATTAGTTAAAGTTAATCCAGAAATTGCCCTAGCCGTATCGCGTATTAACAATGATCTCAAATAATTAAACTTTTCAACTCTCGTTAGAGAAGGGTTATCATGCACAGCTGCTTCAAACGATGGCCAAAATTCATGAAACTTCCTAATATCGCCGTCAAACTTATCCAAAACAATTCTAGGCAACTTTGTGTTGTTTACCTGTCGAGTAATTACAGCCGCATCTACATTACTACACCTATGTTTATCAATAAGTCTCCGGATTTTACCCTTGCATCTAATAATCGAATCGCTATATTCTAATTCATGTTCCACCTCTTTTTCCAATTCTACCAATTTAATTTGCCCATTAATTGTTTCATCCAGCGTCTGTAGATCCGTTTCCCTTTTTACCAAGATGTTTAATTTATCCTGCAAAACCTCTATGTCCGATACCTCCTTCGCAAGTTCCGCCTCTACACTTTTAATAACATTCGTAACCGCAGCTCTCACTACACCTCTATTCCTTCTATTTCTATCAACTGTCTCGTCTACACTCATTCTAAACCTATAAACAAACCTCTCACTAACACACAATTACCAAGTATATCTACCACGACCAATTACCACCAACATTAATCAATAAACTTTTCGCGGACCGATGCACAAAATAATATATAATAAAACCATTACACTAAAATCACAAAACCAACACACTAAACAAACCAGAACTCATTTAATAGAACACAATTAACATAACTAAACTAAGAAAACAGAGAACAATAAAACTTTAAAGATAAAATCTTACGGACCATGCTACAGCCTAAAAACCCCATCAACAAATATCTAACCGCAAGCAGGCAATGAAGAACCAGCCAAACGCACACACCTTCTACCACACTCTTGATATGATTTTTATTTACAAAAGCAACGCCCTCTGGCGTGCCAAGCTAGAGGTGGCGCCCTCAGCTGGTTCATTTCTCAACACACCACATCACTCACAGTATTTGCACAACTAGTAGAATGAGTTCCTGTTTTTCCAAATACATGGGACACTTTAACACTAGAGAACTAAGCATTCGTCCAGTAGACTACCGACCCCTGCCAGTTTCGCGAATTCGAAATGTTCCCGTTGCACTCGCACCACCTCACTCACAGTGCCTTCGTAACTAGCAGAATGAGTCATCCGAATGGGAGAGGCATGGGATGATCAGTGGTGTAGTCGCAAAATAAGTAGTGCCGGGACGCTCTAAAATCAGTGCCAAAACGCTCTAACCTGGGTGACAAAAATCTCTGTTTTCAAGACGTTTGTTTCCACAATTTTTTCCTATGTATTTCTCGTGGAAAAAAGCAGTGCCGAAGTGGCGATCCGGCTCCACTACACCTCTGGGCTGCACACTTTCCACTTTTCAAGATTTGCTGCAATCGTTGTCAAACAGTCGAATATTTAGTTATGACGTGCAGAAGTTGAAGTCAGTTTCAGAAGACACGACTAAACGTGCAGTAAACGAACGCAGAATCTGTGCTTTCTGAGAAACCATCTGAGAAGCGCAGAATGACAAAATACGTGTGCAATTACTGCAACGAGGCTAGTTGTGGAGAGCATTCTTTCAGCATCTGCCGAGAGTGCAAACGTTAATTTTCATCACTTTTCTATTTTTACTTTCTCGTATACGAAGTAACAAAGAGAAA
>BGPR01052509.1:0-10591 GCA_013235015.1 Araneus ventricosus
ATCAATATATAAAGAAATAAAAGCTTGTTCCACTTTTAGGGGACACCCTTTAGACGGTATACAGAGTGTTTCAAAAATATCTGGCAAAAATGAAAGGGTACATCAGGCATATGATAAGCACCCAAAATCACATAGGAACATGGGTTGCGGAAACGCCATGTAGAAGCAGTAGAAGGTATTTAAAATAATACAGAGCTTGCCACAATTGCCGACACTTTTTGAAATTTGTACATTTTTTCAAATATCTCCTCGAACTTCGACCATATAAAGAATAGTTTTTAACTCACAATTTACATTAAAGATTCGATCTCGAGGGCATTTTGGGGACGGACCAGAAATGATGATGTTTAAAAGGGATTTTAGCTCATCTTATTTCATAGAAATCTGATAATAGTTTTCGACTTTCGTCAATTATTTGTGTGTTATGCGCAATATTTACATGCATGTTCGTAAAAATAGCTGGAATATTCGGGAAAATATAAAGGTTTCTTTAAAAATCCGAATTTTTTCGCATGTTGTTTGCTTATAACTTGCAGCGTTTTCAACCAAATTGTATGAAACTTACAGAATATGTGACAATATGCTAGAATAGCAATGTCTAAAAATTTGAAGTAAATACTCTGAATATTAGAGAAGGTGTGAGCATTTGCAATAAATTATTTTTTTACTGCATATGCGCTGAAGGTAGCCTAATTTTTCTTTCACAACTTCAGAGGAAGATATAAAAGGCAAGTTATATAAAAATTCCAGTTCAATACCTTTAAGATTCAAAAGGATATAGGCATTTTGGTTACCGATGTTTTATTTTAAATGTCATCTGCTGCCTCTAGATGGCGTTTGCGCACCCATGTTCCTAAGTGATTTTGTATGCTTTTCGTATGTCTGACTTAACCTTTCATTTTTGCCAGATATTTTTTAAGCACCCTGTATGCAAGCAATATGGAGTGCTTTTGTTTGAGAATGTTGTTATATCACGTGCGAGGACCAACCTCTTTTCGTAACCTTATAAAGCATAATAATCAATAATTTTCTACATTCAAGAGGCTTGTGAGAAATATCATCCTCTTTCCTTGATAGAGAATGATAATCATTATCATTTATCTTTGGAAGAGGCCAAACAATGCAGGTCGGCGGCGAAGATGAGAGAGCTTTTTGCGATATTAATACCAACCTGTCGATTTTCAAATCCTCAGCAAATATGGGAAAAGTACAAAAATTGAATGGCAGATGACGTATTTCACAGATTGTAAGAGCCTTCTGAAAGCATTGAGTACAACGATGCAATTAACGAGGAATTAAGTAAGGTGGACGACTAAGTGATTTTAACCGCTAAAGATCTACAGAGATTTGGAATGAGTAGACCGCGTAGAACAGAAGAAATTAGAAATGACCTAATGCAGGAACTGCAATACGATACTAAAGAATTGCAACAGCGACTAACTCAGTTCTTTTCACGGTTGAACCCAGAATTAAAAACCATTTTTGATAATCTTCTTCAACATACTAAAAGTTTTGAAGGTAATTCTTTTTATTAGATGATCCCAGTGGTGCTGGAAAGACTTTTTTTTCTTAATCTACTTTTAGTTCAAATTAGGAAAGACAAAAAATTGGTGTTGTATAAGTGAGCGTTGTTGAATATTATAGCATTGTAAGCTGCTGCTTTGGAACGAATGTAAAAGTGTCTCACAAAAGGGCTGTTGAAGCGTTAAACCGAACAATGAAATATATTAATAACAAGCAAAGTATCGTGGAAGGGATGGAGGTATTGATGTCAGTTGATTTTAAACAGATTTTATCTGTAATAACTAGTGAATAACAGCAGACGTCTCCGTTATGGGAGCATGTCAACAATTTATTCTCGCTCCGAATATGAGAGTTGAACTGTTCAACGACACTGAATCAGGACAGTATGTGACTACTCTTTTGAAAATTGGCAAAGGTCAATATAAAGCAGATTCAAATGGTCTGTTAAATTGAACGGAGGATGTTTCAAAATTTTTCATAGCACACTGGAACTGATAAGAAAGGTTTAACCGGCACTACAAGCTAATATGAGGAACAGAGAATGATTGAGTGAAGGGTAATTTTCGCACTGACTAATGAAATTGTAGGGTATTGAAGGTAAATGAAATAAGTATGTTACAAATGGAAGGAGTTATTACCGAATATCTATCGGCAGATACGATAGTGGACAATGAACAAGTAACATCATATTGTTAGGAAAGTGGAATGTAGCTTCCCAGCAATGTTAGTCTTTGGGTTAAAAAGAGACATTTACAGATAATCTTACTAACTATCGGGGACAGGTCAAGCCATCGACCTCCGACCTTGTCGGCCATTTTGGCGAATTGGCTAAATATTTGGAAAATTTGGCGATGAAACGAAGATACTCAAAAATGCTAGAATTTTCGCAATATCTCTCATAAGAGCCAAGATTCGGTTTCTCCAGAGATTTCCACGTGACATCACGCCCTGTCAGCTAAGATATAAAACCCGGAGGTCCCGAGGCTGAACAATCGTCTTTGAACGTCTTCGGAGTTATCTCTTTCGAGTTTTGTTCACATCGCGAGTTGGTCAGCTGTTAAGCGATGAGCGCTATCGTTCCTGCTATTATTGATATTGTTAGTGATTTGCTGCCTTCTTGTGTTGCTAATTTGTGCAAGTGGTGTGTTTTTCCTATTACCTGTGCTTCGTGTTTTCGGAATATTCGAGAATAAAAGTATCTTTATCTATTACCCTGCATGTTGGACTATTTTCACCGTACACACACCTGACGATTTAAGTAACATTGGTATCAGGAGTGGGTTTGTCAAATAAGATATGATTTAGAGAGAAATTGTTGCAATGAAGAATGTAGCTGAAATACAACTTCATATCTTTTTACACATCATACGTTTCTATATTCATATACTGTGGAAAGTATTTGATATTGTAGATGTGTGGCGCTCCTGCTCTACCGAGTGACGTCAGTGGTGATGTTGTACATATTTGGATGCTTCCCAGCTCTCTTAGCATATGTGGATATGTGTGTGCGTGTTTTTACTTGCTTGCTCGCACCTGCTCACGCCGGCTCTTTCACCACGTGCCTCACCTCAGCCTTCAGCGGATCCAGTTGTTGGGATTTCTGGAATTAGCATGTATACGAGTGAATATGTGAATGTTGGTTTTAATCTATTGTAAATAAAAGGTATGTTTGTTATATTGGAGGCTACAGCATCTTCTTTGAGATAGTATGTGTCCTCACCTTCCGCGACATGGTGCATCGGTCGGGAAGGAAATTGCGATTGCTTGGTCTTCTAGCGATTCAAATTGCATCTTGTATTTACTTTTCTCTCAGATCCATATTTTGTTAAGACCCTGCAAGAACTGCTCAAGTAGGGTAGATATTATTATTATAATTTGAAGAATGGAGAACTGGAAATCGAAACGGAAGATTCTAAGAACTGCGGTTTCCAAGCTGTTTACTAGGATTGAAAATTAAATAAAGAACACTAATGTTAATAAGTGTTCGTTAGAAGAGAGTTTAAAGTTATTGACTATTAAAGCGGAAGATTCGAATAAATTGGATTTACAAAGTTGTTGGACTCAGATTCATTTGAAGCGTAATTCGAGGCGTCGCAGAATTATGCCGAAAGGATAAATGTCTGGTAATTCAGGGCTGAAAGAAAACTGAATGAATTGACAGGTAGTATTGAACCTATGAATGATAATAAGCAAGTTGTCCGCCTGCCTAAATTAATTGACTATTCCTAAATTCCATGTCGATAGTCTTTATTGGAATCCCAACTAAAGAAAATCTTCAAAAAATCTGCAGAAAATCTGGAGGTATTTGGAACATGTTTTCTTCTGATTTTCTGAAGAAAAAGAATGCAGAATATCTGAAAAAAATATGTTCCAAATACATTCAGCTTTTCAGCAGTCAAGGTTTAATTATTAATTTCAATTAATGTATTTATTAACTTCATTAATCTAATTTGTGATTCAACTTACTTGATTCAGATTGTGACAAAACTTCAAACTCATCCTGTCAGGGATTCGAACCCGCCATCCTATGTTTGACTGACGAGAACGCTAACCACAACGCCACGCGGGAATATACGAGGTGGGAATAAATTAATCTATTTGAGTTTTAGTGTCACCATAATTCTTATGGCGCCATCTAGTGGTGTAAAAATCAACCAAGGTCAGAATACATTTTTCAAAATCGTAGAGATGAGTAACAGATGAGATTAGTAATATTTTTGTTCAATAATTTAGATTCTTTGCTTCATGAAATTCGTTTTCACCTTCAATCTTTCTTGTAAGCCTTCTTTCCATCCAAAGGGCGTAAGCTCCAATATTTATTTCTTTTTGGAGGAAAATAGCTAGTCAAAAAGACAGTTGGGAAACTAATTGGAAATTAATTAAATTATGGGGAAAAAGTTTAAAATGGTAAAACCTGAAACATTTATTTTAAAGATTAATTTAGAATTCATTTTTTCAGTGGCACATTTAAAAAATTTATTGCCTAAGACAATTTTCGATTGGGAAATTTTTTGAAACTCCTGTCTGTTGTAGAAGTAAACAATAATGATAATTATATTCTAATTTTGTTTTATATCCTTTGGAAAAAAAGCTGCAATATTAGAGGATATGATGCAAAATATGTATTTAGAGAAATGTAGATATTATGAAATTGCAGATAAATCTTCAAAAACTCAACAGATATCGGTCAAGTTTAATGATTTCGTGAAAATCTGCTAAATAACTGCAAATTGAATTGAAGACAAAATGCAAAATCTTAAAAAATCTACAGGCTATTTAAAGAAAAAAAATATATATTTTTTTTGCAGATTTTATCCAGACTAAATTGAAGAAAAAATGCAGACTTTTCTGTCTTCAAAAAATCTGCAGAAATCTTTAAGAAAACTTCAAAAAAATTTTTCTGCAGATTTTGTTTAGCTGGGATAGCTTTTGGAATTCCTTTAGAGTCGCGAATCACGACAATATATCTCTGTCTAAAGTTGAAAATTTTAACTACTTAAGATCTTATTTATCCAAAAATGCTCTGAGCGCAATTGAGGGATTTTCAATTTCTGAAGAAAACTATGATTCAGTTGTAGAAATTCTGAAAAATAGATTCGGTCGCCATGATATAGTCATACACGCCCATATGAATAAATTGCTGAATATCGCCCCTGTGCATAGATCTGATGATATAGTGTAGCTCAGACATTTATATGACACTTTGTAAATTCAGATTCGTAGCTTAAGATACCTAGATGTGAAACACGAAGCATATAGTTCATTGTTAATCTCTGTACTTTTGCCCCCCGAAATTACATTGGAATTTAATCGAAGAAACAGTGATTATTCTGCATGTTATAAAATAGAAAAATTGTTAGAATTTATCAGGACAGAATTGGAATGCTGGAAAAGAAATGCCTTATTTTCCAATTCGGGTTCTAAATCGCGGTTTAATTTGCAACAACCCCCTAGGCATTGTAATGCCATGAAGTGGAACTCTACGGCTCATGGTCTAAACGCTGCCACTGCTTCGAAAGGAGAGGATAGGGTGGATCATTGTTTATTTTGTAGTGGGGATCATAAATCGTATTCATGTAGAGTGGGAAGCGCCTACGAGATAAAGGAGGTATTGCGTAGAAAGGGTCTATGCTTCTTCTGTCTTGGTAAACATACAAGTAGACAGTGCTTCAGAAGGAGACCTTGTAATAGATGCAGGGGTCAGCATAGCAAAGCTGTTACACTACTTGAGACGTAAAATAAGCAAATTAAATAAATTACGCCTACCTCAGTTTCCACGGGCCGGGAGCGCTGTTGAGAGCTGGGGATCCACTTTATGAGATAGAATTATTGCATCTATATTCCAATGCAAACGAAGAGAAAGACATTGAAACGAACACGTCTTTATTTGATGGTGGCGAAATCGCCTCGGCTTATTTGCATTCTCTCCGCGCAAGGGTAAACGAACTGTTGCCACTCAACTATAACAAAGCAATGGTTATGTACATGATGATAAAGGTTCTTTAAAAAAATACATACATTAAGAAAAGCTGGATTATATACATAATTTCACATGCAAGAGAGTTCGAATGTTCATTTACACATATTACTTGTCTTTGGGTTATTTTCCCACCAATTCTCGAATAATATTGAAAGAGTCCTGGTTGAAGATGCTGCTCTGGATTGGTGGAAAAAGTTCAAGCGTCCAGTTACGTCACTCGTGGGAAGAGGTTTCGCGACACACACCCACCCTTGAGTTCCTACTGCTCTGGAACTCAGACTCTGTCATCTACTGTCTTGGTATTTCGCTTTTGCCAAACTGTCCTATCATCTCCACTTACTTCCAATGGGTACAGTCTTTGTATTGGTCGTAAGAATGAACTACCTCCCGTCGACACTTCCACTACTCGTACTCTACCATCTCTACCTGGGATAAACTTCATCACTTTAGCAAGTGGCCAGTAGATTCTTTTCGAATTAGTATCACCAATCAAGATGGTGTCACCTTCCTTGATAACGTCCTCCTGAGACTGCGCGAAATTCCCCAATTGATCTAGCATTTGCATTTGAGAGATTAAGGAATTAGTTTCGTTGGGAAAGCTTTGCGTCTGCACTATTTTCAATACTGCTCTTTTCGCTGCATCCGTTTCTTGGGTGTTTGGATCTCCGAAGTCTCTGTCGTTCTGTTGTTTTCTAATATTATTGTAAAATCGGAAAATCCATGCCATTACTCTTATTATCTTTTCATATGAAGAAATTTCAGAAAGATAATTCAATTCCTTATTAATTGTTGAAGCAACAGTTCTTTTTCTTTCCGAATTGATAATTGCAAAATCCGGACACGCTTCAGACAATGGCCATTCTTCGCGAGGTTTCTTCAGCCAACTTGATCCCTCCCATCATAACGATTCAGTAAGCTCTTCAGCACCACATCCTCTAGATGGGAGGTCAGCTGGATTCAGAATTCCTGCAATATGCTTCCAGTCCTCGGGGTTCGTCAGCCGACGAATTTCTTGTACCCTGCTGTTCACAAATGTACCCCAATTTTCTTTGCCTTTTATCCAATACAGCACATTTAAGGAGTCTTACCAGCAGCAAATAGGTACATCCTCTAGTCCTAAATCAGATTTCGTTGTATTCACAAGTCGAGATCCAATGGTACAAGCTAAAAGCTCTAATCTCGGTATAGGTATTGCCTTTATTGGGGCAACTCTAGCACGGGCTTCTACAAGTTCACATGTAATAGTTCCATCAATTTCAGTTCTTAAAAATACGCAACTTGCTTAAGCTGTCTTGCTCCCATCACAAAATACATGGAGAGATAAATCACTGTTTGGGGAGCGTTCCTTTGATATGCATCTAGGGATATCTAAGTTATTCAAATACTTTAATTGTTCCTTCCATTTTTCGAATTTTCTTGATATTGAGAAAGGTAATTCTGTGTCCCAAGTGACTCCCTGTTTCCAACATTCTTGTAATAAGATTTTTGGTTTCAAAGTTACGGGACAAGTTAACCCAATTGGATCAAAGATGCGATGAACAGCTGAGAGTATTTTGCGCTTAGTTATTGGAGTTTCATTAATTTTCGAGGTTTCTTCGTAGTTAACAGATAAGGTGTCTTTATTAGGTTTCCAAATTAACCCCAAAACAAGAACTTTCTTCTCTTCCTCCAATATCGTACTTTTTTCTCCTGCAGACACACCGGTATGCTCCCAGTCACGTAAATTGAATTTTGCTGGGCTCAAAATCTCTCACGACTCGAGCATAAATCTTCCCAGTTCTTCTTCATTGTCTATGCTCGTTACGCAGTTATCAACGTAAAATGATTTTAATAGCTTCTGCGCTGTAACTTCCAAATGTCCTGTGACCTGTTTCAGATGATGCTCCAGGGTCTCTCCAAGCAGAAAAGGACTACTGGAGATCCCGAAAGCAACGCTCTTATGCTGATAGATCTTGGTATTTTCCTTATCTCCATTCTCCCACCACAAAAATCTCAGAAAATGTTTGACATCTTCTTGAAACCCTATCTGTGAAAACGCCTTCTCAATGTCTGCCGTTATGTAAGATTTACGTAGCCGAAATTTATTGATAATCTCTGGAATCTGTTCTACCATATTTGGCCCCTTCTCCAGACATCCATTTATCGAGGAGCAATTCTTTTCCTTCGCCGAACCATCTAACACCGGTCTAATTTTCGTAGTGGAATTATCTTTATATACGGGGTGATGCGGTAGATAGTGTTCATTCTTCGTGTCTGCGTCCTTCTGAACTTCTTCAATAATATCTCCATCCAGCCAGCTGTGAAAAACTGCTTCATAATTTAGTAAATTACCGCTACGTTCTAAGGATCTAACACAATTTTTCAGTCTTCTTTCAGCCACTTTTTTACAGTTCGATATAGGTGGATGATCTTGAATTCAAGGTAAACTAACTACATATCTTCCTTCTTCATCTCTCGAGACATTTCTCGCAAAATGATCTTTAACAGCTTCTTCCAGTTCATTTCTAGACTTCTTTTCACAAGATTCTTTTATTCCGAGAACATCCAAATTCCAAAGATCTTTGATACAATTGTCGCTAACATATAATGATAAAAGTACATTGGAATGCTTTTCCTTTTCAACTTTCAGTTTTCCCATGACTGTCCAGCCAAAATGCGTGTTTACGGCCACTAATCCTCCCCTCAAATGCTTAACTTCTTCTCCTTTTATTAAATTTCCTATTACGTCCGCCCCTAACAACATATGTATTTCATTTGGTTCCCTTTAAAATAGACAATAACTCTCACTCATGGAAGCGTCACTGACGAGAATTCCATGTTCCTTTAATTCGTTAAGCAATTCCGAATCGTTTAATTTTGGGATAGGTGTACATATTTTTTCTAGATCCATTACTTTTATCTCGCAGGAAAAACATCACTCAATGTGACGACATATTTTTTTATGTTTTTCACTGCATTCTATTCCTCCAAACAGTCCGTGAACCGTTGTTTCCTCTCCCATGCACTTTAATTGTAGTTTTTCTGCAATAAACTTACTTATGTAACTTTTCTGGCTACCGTATCGAGAATTACTCTTACAAAAGTATCTGATCTTCTCCCTTTAATACATACGACTAATGTTTATAGGAGTACTTCCTTCGAACGAGAACTATTGGAAAGAGCAGTGTCTTCGTCGGTTACGATTTTTTTAATTATTCTCTTTCGCCGAATTATTGCTAGAAAAACACAATAAATCATGATGTCTTTTCCCACAGAGGGAGCAAGGATTTAATTTTGCTTTGCAATCACGAGATAAGTGACGAGAAACCTTTAAACACCTGAAACATGCTCCCTTTTTCATAAGAATATTCTTTCTTTCACCGAGAGATTTCCCCCTTTCCAAAACACATTTTGAAGTCGGGTGCAAAGGTTGACCACAGAAGAGGCAGAGTTCATTACCCTCTCCCTTCCCCGAAGTCGCAATAAAATTTGCAGCTGTAGCGAACGAGGAGGTGTCGGTTTTAGGGAGCCGGGTTGAGGGATTCTTATTCAAAGAATGTTTGCGGGTATCAAATTTCACCTTGCTACTATCTCGGTACAAGTTTCTAGGCAAAGAGGAACGCTCTGGAGAAGTTTTGTTTTGGTGGGAGATGCAATGCGCTGAAAACGAAGGCTCAGCTCTTTCACGAGCGCTGATTTCTTTGTTCAAGAATTTTAATAACTTGTCGAGTTTATACTCGGAGCCATCAGTCTCTTTATTAAACTCAAGAACCAGATCGTAAGGCAAGCAATTCAAGATTAAAGGACAAAGTAAAGTGCTGAAGCTTTCAAATGAGACTCCTAAAGATTCGAGACTTCTTATTTGAGTTTGACACATATCAAAAAATTGTCGTAGTCCATCATTTGAACGTTTTAAAGGAGTAACACTCAACAATTTCTGCATATGGGAGTTTATTATCGCGTCTTTTCTCCCAAATCGATCTTTAAAAATTTCCACAGCTTTTGCATAATTTTCTGAGGTTATGGCGAAACCTTCTACTGTCGCCAAAGCTGTTGAGCCTAATAAACATTTCAAATAAGTAAATTTATCAATTGAATTGAGTGAACTATTATCATGGATTGCAGTTTTGAAAGAGTTCCAAAATGACAGCTATTGATTTATTTCGCCATAAAATTTGGGAATATTTATTTTTGGCAGTTTTATATTTATTGTTTCCGTTAATTTTGCTATTTCTGCTGTTTTGCCTGAATCACAATTAGAGTTCAATTTATTAGATCTCCGTAGATATTTCTTAGCTCGAAATCTCCATGTAATGATTTTATCCCAGTATTGTTCCACTGTGGCGACTCCTGACGTCTGCACCCGCAACTGCGAAACTGATCTCTGGCAGCATTATATAACTGAGCAGAACGAACTGTGAAGCAGTCTCGTTGAGTCTGGCTTGTGTATGTATTCCAGTCGCGTTGGAGCTGTGTTCCTGCAGTTGCAATTTCTGTGTCTACTTCATCAGATCGTATTTACTGCATTACGTTTGCATTTACTGCATCTATGTTTAATCTGGTTTTAACCTGTTTGTAAGTGTTAAATCTAAATTACAATTTTTGAAG
>BGPR01052510.1:0-10591 GCA_013235015.1 Araneus ventricosus
TCTTTGGCTGCAGTAAGAAGTGCTGGGACTTCGCTGAAAATACTTCTAAGTTCTCTGACTGCTAAAATTAATTCTGCTATTTCTGTTTTAATTGCAGAGAAATTAATTGTTTCTGGTTGACTAGTGGTTCCAGTTTGTGTAGTGATTTTTGGGGTGTCCATCTGCTGTGCAGGTGGGGAGGTTGCTTGTGCGTAAGATTTGCTGTTATTGACGAGGGCTTGGTTTGCATTGAAAGTTCTGGGGGAATTGTTGGCTTGTTTTTTGCTTATCTTAGGGAAAGCTTCGCATCCCCTGTATGCAGCTACGTGTCCTTCCTTTCCACAATTAATGCAAACGGGTTTTTCAACCCTTTCTGTTATACTGCATTGTTTGGTGGTGTGCGACTGACCACATTTCAGGCATCTAGGTCTGAAGCCGCATCCGGAGGCCGAGTGGCCGAATCTATTGCAAGCAAAGCATTGCTGAATTTGGTGGCGTGGTATGAAGTCTACAATATTGACTTTGATGCGATTAATCCTTTCGATTTTGAAAATATTAGTTACATCTGGAGTTTTTTCAAGTTCTACGAGGAACATGGGTAACGGTTTTCTGGTACGCTGTTGAGTTAAACGAACAACTTTTGTGGCGTTAAAACCTATTTCGTTAATGTAATTGATTATTCTATCCGTGTTATGCTCTTCCGGCAACCCTTTGATCACAACTCTAAAAGGTCTCTGCTCTTTAGGCTTTATGATATAGAATTCGTATCCATTAAGTTTGCAGAACTCTTGGAGTTCTTGGTGCATTTCTGCAGTCTTAGGATAGACTTTAATAAATCCATTTCCGAAAATATTGTCTTCTAAGTTAAATTTTTCATAAATTGCATCAAGCATTGTTACATAGTTTTCATGATGCTTAAGCATAATTGGGGGGATTCTAAGCTTGGGGGATTCATTATTTTGCTCATTTGTCTCCAGACTTGTCTCAGAAGAGTCATTAATTTCTTCTAGACCTTCAAATTTATTAGTGAGTTTAATGTCATTATTATTCTTAGCTACGTTTTTATTTTTGCTCGTGACTTTCCTACTTGGGGATTTAAATTCAGCCTGAGTGTTCCCTGCACCTCCAACATTCTCAAACATACAAGAATTAATATCCATGCAAGGTGAGAAAGAATCTAACTCACCTTGCAGCCTCAGGATTTCTTTTTCCGTTTCCTGAATACTGGTAATCAGCGCAGCATATCTAGGGTCCTGCGGTCCAGGGTAGAATTTGTTTTGTGACATTTCCTTCGTGATGTTGAGGTAGGATTCATGGTACCTTTGTTGAATTTTGATTTCCGATAATGTCCTATGCCTGTTCATACATGGTTCGTGTAAATTCGGTGCGTTTGTGTCTGGAGAAGTCTCTGTTTGCATGACTTCCATCTCTGCGCAGATGCGCTTGGACGGCTGTAAATCCTCACCCATGACCAAAAGGCTAACGGGTGGGAGAAAGCATTAGAAATCGCAAAATTCGGGAACAACGTTGAAAAGCTACCGCTCTCAACTAACTCCGAAACGCGAATGAAAAAAAAGTGAAATAGCGCGCACAAAAATCGCTCTCTTAAATACACGTTTCCTGCAAACCGAAACCCACCAATCGCGTTTCGCTCTTTGAGTCGGGGGCGGGTGAAATTTAGTATATAATAAAAGAGTGAATCCGGCGGGATAGCAGAATCGCTATTTACTGATTTTGAACAGTCATGTCTGGTCGTGGTAAAGGAGGCAAGGGTCTTGGTAAAGGAGGTGCTAAAAGGCATCGTAAAGTTCTTCGTGATAACATCCAGGGAATTACCAAACCCGCAATCAGGCGTTTAGCTAGACGTGGTGGAGTCAAACGTATTTCTGGCTTGATCTACGAAGAGACTCGAGGTGTCCTCAAAGTTTTCTTGGAAAACGTTATCCGAGATGCTGTCACTTACACTGAGCATGCTAAGAGGAAGACCGTCACCGCTATGGACGTTGTTTATGCTTTGAAGAGGCAGGGACGTACTTTGTACGGTTTTGGAGGTTAAGAAAAAAAAAATCCCTTGCACAAAAAAAAGGCCCTTTTCAGGGCCAACACATGTTGTCGAACATTGTTTTCTTTGCGAAGGTTTTAAAAATAACACATAACCATGTCAATGAATGCAAAATCAGTTGAAACCACAGCAGTAAAATTATTATTAAAGAAACTCTATAGAATGGCATTGGATGAGTCCACATTCATAAGTATGTTTTCTCTTTAATAAATGTCAACAGAATGATAAATGTATTTATGTACTCCTTCTTAACAACTAATTTAATTTTATTCAAAAAGACATTTTAACACATGAACTAATAATTTCAGATGTTATTATTAACTTAATCTAAGTGGGGAGGGAGGTAGTTACAAAGGTAATTGCAAATTCCATTGTAAAGAAACCCTGAAATGTTTCTAATTTCAGCATATAACTGTTAAACACGAATAATAAACACATTTATGAATAAAGGCGAAGTAAATTTCATTCTATTCTGATTTCAAATAATAATTTTTTAACTCGCACAAAAGAGAATCTTTTAAGTGAAATAGGCATTAAAATTTAAAAATAAGATTCGAAAACACATTAAAAAAGTACTGTGCACCATCTTACACCAATAACTGACAGAAAAATATGAAGACAGAATGTTATACACAGTTAGGTGAAAAGGAAGTTTGGAGAGTGGGATGCTGATGCAGGAGTTCTGTTTTCCAAATGACCTAGTTTCTTAATTAAGAGGTAACGCTCACCTGAGCACTAAATGTTTTAAATAAAAGCTTTCAGTTGAATAATTACCGTACATATCATTAAATTATGCCAAATAGTCAATTTATCGTTTCCATAAAGAATACCTATTTCATTACTGTTTCGAACATTATGGCACATTTCCACGTCAATGCCCCCCCCCCCCCAATCAGAATTCATTATTTTACGCCAAAAAAAAGTTGATAGTAGCAATTTTAATTAAAAAAACAAATTATAATTATACAAAATAAAACAATTTGTTGAAATCTCTCATCTGTTTAATTTCTCATTCCTCCCGTCTCATTTGCAGTATAACGAAGCAGTAATAAACTCATCCTCACTGTAGTCTGTCTTGAAATAGTTAGAAACGAACCCCAAATACTAAAACAGATGATAATGGTGCACTGTCCATGTGTGTATGGAAAAACAACATGTTGGATTGTTGGTAAACACGACCACGTGTCAACGTCAACATGGGGTAGATTTCGAAGAAATCACGTGCACGAACACGTGTGAGAAACACAAACTGAGATAAACAAACCCCACAATTCGCTGAGGTCAAGAGGTTGTTTGACCAATCTCGCTCATTTGCATTACTGAATTTATGACGTCATGGGTGGGCTGTTCAAAATAAGGGTCATGATCTCCACAGTATCACATAGAACATGACCTGACATTTTTCATTCTGTTCCGCATTAGTGTCTTTACATAACTATGAAGTGTTTACATCTCATCGTGTTAGAGTGACATAATGTTATCGATACATGAATACTTTCTGAGTTGTGTGTGCTAAGGTATTTCTTATTGGGGAATATTTAAAAAAGTTAAGTTTAGTTTAGAGAAGTAATTAGTTTCGAAATCATGGCAGAAGTGGTGTTTTTAGTATTTAATTTCATGGCCCTGAGAAGGGCCGTTTTTTTTCACGTGTTAAATGTCCATTTACTTCTTAGAAGCCTTTTTAGGTGCTGCTTTTTTGGGTGTTTTTAGCTTTTTGGGCTTGGGTGCTTTCGGTTTCGTAGCCTTAGCCTTCTTGGGAGATTTCGGCTTCGCAACCTTTTTCATGGCACCAGTAGATTTTTTAGCAGCAGGCTTCTTCTTTTTTTCTGCTTTTTCCTTTGGTTTGGCAGTTTTCTTAGCAGGGGCTTTTGCTTTCTTTGGAGAGGGAGCAGCCTTTTTGACAGTTTTCTTAGGCTCCTTGGTTTTCTGACCGGATGCACTCAGCTTGAATGAACCGTTGGCTCCCTTGCCTTTCGTTTGAACGAGAGTTCCAGCAGCGACAGCGCTTTTCAAATATTTTCTGATGAAAGGTGTCAAACGGTCGATATCGACTTTATATTCACTGCTGATGTACTTTTTGATAGCCTGCAGAGAAGAACCACCTCGCTCTTTCAGAGTGGTGATTGACTTCACGACCATCTCGGAAACCTTCGGATGAGTTGGAGGGTTAGCTTTCGATTTAGCTGCGCCACTTTTTGCCTTTTTCTTAGGCGTGGCGGCGGCGGGAGTTGCAGCAACAGCGGCAGTTTCTTCGGACATCTTCGCAATCGAGAATCTGAAATGATAAATGAAAATTTTATAAGTATGGTATAAATACGCAAAGGAATTAGGAACCGCCTACCACGCTTCCGATTCGCAGAGAGTGCTTCACTCACCCACCTTCTCCCACTGTTTGGGATCATATAAAAAGATGAGTGAAATCTAGGGCGTTTATTCTAATTCTGTTGAGAGAATTGCGTTATGGCTCGTACTAAGCAGACCGCTCGTAAGAGTACCGGAGGCAAAGCCCCCAGGAAACAACTGGCTACTAAGGCTGCTCGTAAGAGCGCCCCAGCCACTGGTGGTGTGAAAAAGCCCCATCGTTACAGGCCCGGAACTGTCGCTTTGAGAGAAATCCGTCGTTATCAAAAATCCACTGAGCTCTTGATCCGCAAACTGCCATTTCAACGTTTGGTGAGAGAAATCGCTCAAGATTTCAAAACCGATCTCCGTTTCCAAAGCTCTGCTGTTATGGCTCTGCAGGAAGCTAGCGAAGCTTATTTAGTGGGCTTGTTCGAAGACACTAACTTGTGCGCCATCCACGCCAAGAGAGTAACTATCATGCCTAAGGACATTCAACTCGCTAGACGAATTAGGGGAGAACGTGCCTAAGTTAAAAAAAAAAAAAAATTCTCAGTTGGGAATAAAAAAAAAGGCCCTTTTAAGGGCCAAAACATTCCTTAGCACACACAATTATATAATAGTTACATCTTATGAATTCTACTAGTTTATAATTAATATTAATTTTTTGTTCAAAATAATAATGTTTTCTATTGAAAATCTCTTCCCATTCATGCACTTTTTATTGTTCACGTTAAAAAAAAACATATAACTTTCCTTCTTATGAAGTCTCTCTTGTTTAGAACTGTAGAATTGATTTCCAACTCTCACTTTTCGCCATAGATGGCGTTACTTTACGGGACTTGTTAATGAAACTGAAATAAGTACAATTTCAATAATAATAACCTAATTCTGATAGCACTCTCTTTGATTATCACAGACAACCTTCTATTTTAAATAACTTGTGCAATTTAAAATTAAATAATTAAAGTAAAGTTAAGAAATGAAAAATATTATTCGATTTCACAATGTGTTTGATTCAAAGCGCCACTCTTAACACATTCACTTGTAATGTTAATGAGCTAATATATAGTCAATTGTTGGCCCTTAAAAGGGCCTTTTTTTTTTTTTCTTTCTGTAGAAAGACTGAACTTAAGCTTTCTTTTCGGTTTTTTTGGGGAGCAAGACAGCTTGAATGTTTGGCAATACACCACCCTGAGCAATAGTGACTCCGGAAAGGAGTTTGTTCAACTCTTCGTCGTTTCGGATGGCGAGTTGGAGATGTCTAGGAATGATCCTAGTTTTCTTGTTGTCTCTGGCGGCATTACCGGCCAACTCCAACACTTCAGCAGCCAAGTATTCTAACACGGCAGCTAAGTAAACTGGTGCTCCAGCTCCAACACGTTCGGCATAATTGCCTTTTCGGAGAAGACGATGGATACGTCCGACAGGGAATTGAAGCCCTGCTCGGCTGGAACGAGTCTTGCTCTTTCCCTTAACTTTACCGCCTTTACCACGACCAGACATGATTATAACTGAGAGAGTGATATGAAATCAAAAAATGAAATCTGAGGCGCCCGGTAAAAGGACTCGTTTATATAGTGGTACCGCGAAACCCGGATTCAGCCAATGAGAGAGATATATAAAGTGACGTGGAACGCCTTCCTTCCAAATCGTCGATTTCTGCTATCATTTCTCGTCTTTGCACGTGTTTAAATTTGTCAACAAAAGAAACTAGTAAACAAACAAACAAACAAAAAAAAAAGGAAACATGGTTATTAAACACAACCCTTTGATGACCAATTTTTAGTTTCAGTTTCAGATTCTTGGAAACTTTTTAATTTCACTTTAAAAATGGCTAGATGTGCGATTGAACTAGTAGAAATAACAAGAGTTTAAATAATAAGAGAGGGCTATTTTTCTATGTTTGAGGTAAAGAAGAAGATTTTTTTTTTTTTTTTTTTTTTTTTTTTAAGAGTGGATATTTTTGTTTGAATGAGTGATGCTTGAGTGTTTAATTACTGAATCAGGGGCAGTGGTTGAATTGAGAGTGATGTTTGTCCCTTTTTTTTTCTTTCCAGGAAGCAATTCCCGTTTCGCTCCTGAGCTCTGCGGGCGGTAGCCGTGAGAAGAAATAATGCAATAATGAAGTTGAATAAAAAAATAGACAGGAGTATTTTAAGAAATAATTAGGAAGTGAATGAAGTTAAGGAATCGAATCTGAACTTGGCATCTTTTTAAATTTTTTCCACTTCTAAAAAATTGATATTTTAAAATATGATCCATAAATGTGTGTACTAATGTTATTTTTTTTTTAATCAATCGATTTCTTTTTTTATAAATTCTATTGTTTTCCTAACAGAAAACAGTTTATTCCTTTAAATATGTCACTCCTAAGTGCAATCAACTGCTAATTTTGATTTCAGTTAAAATTCATATTCATTCATATATAAAATTCATATATTCATGAAATTCATTCAGCTAATATTCATATTGTAAATGCTTTTGACTCAAAATTTCTTCTTGTTTTACAGAATTGAAAGAAAATAGTAACTTCCAATTGAAAGTCTACAGACACAGTAAGTATGAAATATACAGTTATTCATTTTTTTAAAAAATTATTTTCTACACATGTTTGAAACATTTAAATAGTTGTTATTCATGAAACATTCATTGTTTTAACCCACATTTAACTTGAAAAGAAATTCATTGTTTACATAGACACTCTAGCCAACAATCAATTTCTGTTTTTAATATTATTGTGATATATATTGTTATGTGCAAACAATACAACATTCGACAACATGTGTTGGCCCTTAAAAGGGCCTTTTTTTTGTTCCAAGGGATTTGAACTGTTTACTTGGAGCTAGTGTACTTAGTGACTGCCTTGGTTCCTTCAGATACAGCATGTTTGGCCAATTCGCCAGGCAACAAAAGCCTCACAGCTGTTTGGATTTCCCGACTGGTGATTGTGCTCCTTTTGTTGTAGTGAGCTAATCGGGAAGATTCGGCTGCAATGCGCTCGAAAATGTCGTTCACAAAAGAATTCATGATAGACATGGCTTTGCTTGAAATACCAGTATCGGGGTGGACCTGTTTCAAGACTTTGTAGATGTAAATAGCGAAAGATTCCTTCCTGCGCTTCTTCCTCTTTTTCTTATCACCAGCACGGACGGCTTTTTGGGCCTTTCCGGCCTTTTTGACAGCTTTACCAGAGGCTTGGGGAGGCATATTCGATACAAGAACGAAAATGAAATAGCGCGCACAGAACAAAGCACAGAACAAAATTTTAGGAGCGCCTAGCCCCCGCAGGGGGCGTTATCTCCAATATTGCTAAAACTGGTGTTGGCATGTCGTTTCGTAGGCTTCCATGAACTGTCCGATTCTTATGATGTCTGGTAAGGAACTGATCAGTGGGCTGGGCTTCCCAATAAGTAGTGCTGGTCGTCGTCCAATGGCGGCAAGGCTTCAGAGCAGGAGGTGGAGAGTTGGCTTTGCATGGCTGTGTATGAAGGAAAGAGGAGGTGCGTGGGTACAGGGGGAGAAAGCTGTTTCTGATTCGCTGCCGGTCTGGGGAAGAATTCAGGTGAGAGATTGAATATGCAACTTGGCTGAGAGGGAAGGGTTGAATGTAAACAATGGGGGGGGGGGGGGGGTTCTAATTAATGCAGCAGGCTAGGAAATTAGAATATTCCTAGGGCGTTTGATTTTTATGTCTGGCTTGTATTTGTGAATGCACTTTATGGCTTCGTTGTCGCTATTATCGAATGATTTATAGAAGTTGATAGCCAGTTTTTTAATGAATTCCTTAAATGAAGGGAAATTGAGTGCTTTTCTTACATCTGTAGCTCTCATGTACCAAGTTGCGTGGCAGATCTGGGCTATGACCATGTTTTGCTGACTTTCAAGAATTTTGATATTTGATTTGGCTGCATATCCCCAGACCGGGGCAGCGTAGGTTAATATTGGCCTAAGGTAGGCAGTGTAGATAAGCATTTTGTTATCTCTATGCATTTTGGAGTTCCGAGAAATTAGGGGGTAAAATTTTCTGGCTGCGTTTCGGAACTTCTTTTTGGTGTATAAAAAGTGGGGCTTCCAAGTGAGTTTCCTATCAAGAATTACGCCTAAATATTTGCATTCCTGAGACCAGGGAATTTGGATGTTATTAATTTTTAGCTGGGGGAAATTTAGGTTTTTAATGTTTTTGCAAAACATAACGGCTTCCGTTTTCCCGGCATTAATAGCTATCTTCCATTTGTGGAACCAGTCTTCAATTGTGGCGAGGTGCCTGTTGAGTGCTAGCTGGATGTAATTTGGATTTTTGTTTTGAGCTAAGATTGCAGTATCATCCGCGTACATACAGAGCAGAGTATTAAACTGTTTTGGGATATCGTTGATGTAGCAGGAAAATAGAACAGGACCCACCTTGGAACCCTGAGCTACACCTGCTTGTATGATTTTTTGTTCTGAAAGTTCATCCTTAACTCTGACTCTGAAGCTCCTGTTTGTGAGGTATGAGTCAAAAATTTTAACAAGGTACTGTGGTGTGTTAAGAGTGATAAGTTTATGTATTAAACCATCTTTCCAAACTCTATCGAATGCTTTTTGGATATCCAGGAAGACAGCTCCAGTTTTCTGTTTCTTAGTGAATCCCTCAGTAATATATTCAGTTACTCGTACTAGTTGGTGGGTGGTTGAGAGATTGGGCCTAAAGCCAAATTGCTCGGGGCAGAGGAGATTGTTTTCATTGAGGTGGTCATTGAACCTGGTCATGATTACTTGCTCAGCAATTTTGCTTAGTGAGGAGAGTAATGAAATGGGTCTATAACTGGCTGGGAGGGTGGGATCCTTCCCAGGTTTAAGAATCGGAATGACTACAGCTGTCTTCCATCTCGTGGGGAAGTGTCCGATTAAGAGTATTCTTTGGATAATAAATGTTAAAATTATTGTGATGTTGGGGGGGAAATTTTTAATAATTTTGTTGGATATGTTATCTGCTCCTGGAGCCTTGTTGTTTTTTAATTTTTTGATATGTCTGATGATTTCAGAGGGGAGGGGGAGGTCTTTATTAGTGCATCTGGTGGGAATTGTATTTCTAAGGCCCTCAACTGAGTTTTTGACAAGCATTTCAGTTTCTTGATGATGTAGTTCGTTTAATGTGAATTGGGTCTCCAGACTGTTGGCTAGGCAATTAGCTTTGTCATTATCTGTTAGAGCAATTTTGTGGAGCCCACAAAGGGCGGGGATGCTTTTGTGCTTTTTTTGGAATGGCTTAACAAATTTCCATAGTGAGTTATCAAATGTGCTAATATTTATAAGCTTGTTGTTTAGGCTATTTTGTTCTATAGAGTAATTAAGTTTTTTAATTTGCTTATTGAGTCTGTTCATGTTAGTTTTGTAAACTGGGTTCCTGGTGGTTTGATACATTTTTCTGGCTAGGTTCCTCAGGTTACTAAGTTGTCCGATTTTTTCATTTGAGTTGGGTTTATTAATTTTTTGCTTCGTGGTATTTTTCTGTACTGAGTTTAAAATAAAGTTTTCAAAGTTTTCTGTAAGTTTGTCGAGAGCATCTGGGGTGTTGATATTCAAAATACTACAGTTAAAATCATGTGCGAGTGAATTAACAAGTTTTTTCCAGAGAATTTGGGTGTTGCCACTGGAATCTGGGAGGGTGTACCTAAGGTAGAATGTAAGGATTACCGGGTTATGATCTGAACTCATTTCTGGGAGGGATTTTATGTCATAGGGGAAAAGAAAGTCTCGAACAATGGCGAGGTCAATTGTAGTGGCAGAATTAAAACCATATCTAGTGGGGGAGTCTGGAAAAAGAATTTCTAATCCGACTTGGGTGGCGAAGGAGTGAAGGGTGTTACCTCTAGGTGTGTTACTGCTACAGTTCCATGAGATGTGGTGGGCGTTGAAATCACCACAGATTATTTGATGTGGGCTGATTTGGATTAAATTT
Source organism: Araneus ventricosus (assembly GCA_013235015.1). Classification (NCBI taxonomy): domain Eukaryota; kingdom Metazoa; phylum Arthropoda; class Arachnida; order Araneae; family Araneidae; genus Araneus; species Araneus ventricosus. The sequence continues at coordinate 10,326 of BGPR01052510.1, forward strand.
TCCAGATCAAAAGTGAATAATGCATTGTCAGACATGGGGGGAATGTAAATGGAGGTGAGTGTTATTTTGTCCATGTTTTTGAAATTTAGCACGACAACTGTGGCCTCAACATACATGAGGGTTGGGGGAATTAAGTGGTAGTGTGGGAATTTGCTTCTAATTGCAATTGCGGTTCCACCACTGGGTTGCAAGGGGTCCTGGTTGTCCCGATAGCTATAATATATAGAGTAGTTTGCCAGGAAGATTTTCGCGTTAGGTCTCAGGTG
>BGPR01052511.1:0-10591 GCA_013235015.1 Araneus ventricosus
TTAAATGATAGTTGAAAAATTTACAACTCATATGAAGATGCTGTGCTATGGAATATACATAAATATTCCTTCAAGATTTGCATTATATATATATATATATATAAAAACAAAAGATGGAATCTGAAGAGAAGAAAGTTTCACATAATTTTACCAATATGGAAATTTTAATGCAATAGCATATTTATCACTTTGAAGCGATCGAATATAATCTAATAATTAAGATCTTGATTACAAAAAACTGACATTGAATTTATTCGCAACAAGGAACTTTTTCACCTGAGAAGGAACTGTCCTTATGCATGTTCATTCTTAAATATACAACAGCGATATGAATGAAAGCAGTTCTGACTTCGCGTTATCTGCAGTATTGAAATATGATTATCCGTGAGATTTCTAAATTCGTAGTATTTAATTTTGCTAAATTTATTAATTTTTCAAAAAAGTGAAAATTCTACTGCATTCTGGTTAGAGTGAAAGAAAATATTATAGCTAGAATAGAAATCTATCTAAAATATTTTAATGTACCGTCATTAATCAAAAGAAGTTAAATAAATATAACTTAAGGTATCCGCATACGTTCGAAAACCCATTTTTGACCGAAAATCATAATTTTTTTTTAATGTCTTATCTGAAAGTCTATTGTTTTTAGTTTTCAAAACAGTTTTTATTTTACATCTATGATGATCAGAAGTGAAATTAGAGACATTTTAATAGAACTTGACAGTTGAAAATGGAGTGGTAAATAATACGATAAAGAAGCATTTTTCATTGTTTTTACTTAAGATATTTAAATTTTATTATTTATTTTGTTTTATACTATTTTACATATACCAGGTATTATTTTGAAAGATTTTTAGTGTGAATTTCTTTGTTTTCTATGACATTGTTGCAAATTTAGGTAATTTTGAATCATTGCAGTATCTTGATTCTCCGTTAATGATGTAATTTTTGATAATAAACGTAGGAAAAGTCCATAAATTGTACTTATGATCAATATCAATCACTAAAAGTATCTCTAGATCAACTAATAGACATTATAAAGTTATTTGACTGAAAAACAATATTCAAATCTATCGATGGCGGCTGAATGATAGAAAACGATAATGACACATAAGGCTCAAGAAAACGACTAAAAAAATTCCAATCAGAAAATTTTTAAAAATGTGCTAAGCTGGCAAAAACTAAGGACTAGCCTACGAAACTGGGGAGTATTGAAGAAAAAATCTTTTTTCTACACATTGTAAATTAAAAACATAAACTTTAAACTCATTTTTCTCGAAATGTGATTTTTTGCAAAATTTTAATTTTTCAAACACGATAACTAAAATTCAACTTCAAATATCCGTCTCAAATTTGGCATACATATTATTTATTATATTGTCTAGGTAATGAACCAAAATATAAGTGAAATAATGCTCCATTAAAAAGAAATGTATCTTTTAAGGTTTGAAAAGAGGCCAAAATTCTTTAAAAATTCATGATTTCACACTGAAACTCTTATAATTTACATGTTTTTAGATACATTGCAAAACTTTTGCTTCAGGACCTAGCCAATAGTTGAAGGATTATATATGATAAAGGATTTATCATTCTGATCATTTCTTTTTGAATGAGGGTGTTTGAAAAAAGGTCAAATTTAGTGCAAAAAAATCTAAGTTTTTTCAAATTTTTAAAAATATATTTAATTCATTTAACTTTTTTCTATGATTTATTAAGTCTTAACATAAATGTCATATAAAAATACAAAAATATTGCTTCAAATATCATTATTAAAAAAAAGGCATCCGAACGTAGTCGGATACCTTAAATTGTGTAGATATAAATTATACAACTTGGTAAGGGTTTCTACTTCGGTAGAGCAAACAAAGCTTTTCTGACATACTAAATGTTAGAAAATACTGTAAGATTTCAATATTCGTGAATTTACGTATGCAAAATTAATCTGTATATATTCATTCAGTTTAATTCGCTAACGACCGAGCCACTTTCAGTAAGCGTTAAATTGTGAGAATCAAAACAGAATTGGTAAACAATAGAGGAACGGGAATTAAAGGCCGTTGTTAGCGAAGTGTGACAACCGTCACATAAAGCTCGTAGCAGGAAAAGAAGAAAGGAGGTTTTCACAATGAGGATCAATTTACTTTGTCTGAAACTTCATCGTAAAATCTTATCATTTCTCTTAATGTGACCGAAGCCGATGAAATGTTTCCTGCCTCCTGGCTCTGAATTGGCAATAGGCATGTTAATGTGGAGTCTACGGTGCAAACTACTTCGTTTCTCTTAGGATCGCCCACTCTTTGCCGCCAAGAACGTAGATGAGAGAACATTTGTTTTGGTGTACAATGATGTTTTTAACGAGTATCATGCGTACATGCGAGGAAATTTATCTTTTCACCGGTGTTTTGAGCATCACGGTATATTGCGCCTCGTTTCTATTGGATTCTTTCGTTCATCTCTTCGATATGATTGGTCGATTCATTCGAATTTGAATAAAACTTCGTTTGGAATTCTTCGGTTTGAATATCGGTTCAGCACTGTGTGTTTCGTTTCTCAGTGAATGAGCGAAGCTACGAATATTCCGCTATGCTGAAAGTGAAGCAGCTGATGTTTCCATAAGTTACAAAAAAATGCCCGGTACACGCTTGAAATGCCGCAGACATTGCGTGCGGAAATTCTCGTTTTCGGAATTTTTTTAAAAACCTAGATTCCTAACATTCAATGAAAAAGAGTAGCTACTAGTTTCCTGTTATGCTGAAAGCGTAGCTGATGATTATTTTTAAGTTAAAAAATTTACCAGATACACAATGCCTCAGGCATTGCGTGATTGATTTCTCCTTTTCAGGTGACGCATGCACAAGAAAGCAATGAAAAGCGTACTGCACATCCAAAATAGTACTTGGCGACAGCACATGAAATTGCGCCAAGAAAAATTGGCCAGAAGCAGGCCGGAACCCTAGACTCCAGGTTTACCAGTAGGCAATGTAGGCCAGTGCCTGCGGTCCCCACAATTTTGAGAAAACCTTAAACATACATTTTTTTCGTATTTTTTTCATTATGTTCTGGATAATTTAATGCTGTGGTCACATTTTATTTACAAGAAAAGTGTACTGTAGAATTAAAATCAAATATCGTTTAAAATTTAGAACATTATTCAGATTTTTCTCATTTACTCGAATTCTCATGAAGATCAGTATTGTGCGTTCTGTAGTAACCTGAGTGACTCAGACAAACTTTGCATTAGACTACTTAGATTATAGTACAAATGTTTTATACATTATTTAATAATTTATTTATACTTACATATAATTTTTTTTCATTACATAATATAACTAACTTTCTTGAAGATTACCAACAATTAGGTTTATTACTATTTCAGTTTGTTGTAATAATGGTATATTAAAGAAATTATGTAGATTAATTAAAAATATTATTTTGGAAGTCGTGGCTGGAAAATACTCCCCGAAATTTGCTTAGCCAATAGGCTGATACAAGGCTTTATCAGGGCCTGTCTTCCGCACTCTATTGCTGATATAATTATAAAAGTTCAAGTTTGTGTCTAAATATCGTGAGGTGATTGATTCGATTCTGGGATAATCAAAGCGATGGTTGAATACAAGGCAGCATTTCGTATTGATTCTTCGTATATTGGCACAAATATCGAATTTTGCAAAGCGAATAATCATTTTACTGTTTCCCATCCTTCGTTCTGGCATCGTTAAGAAAACATTGTATAGCATGTGCATTGAAAACAAATTGGAACTATTTTCTAAACTATATGAAGTAATAAAATGTAAGAATATAAAAAATAGCTTAGGATTGAAAATTTAAAATGCCAAATACAAGTGTAAAAATTTAATTAAATATAACTAAGAAAATGTGACTCCAAAACGAATTTTCTATGTGTACATTCTTTTTCGTTAGTTTATATGTCCTTCCTACTGAAAAATTCAAAAACGCATTACATTTTTTATATATATAAATCGAATCCGTTTCGTCATATAGTGCTTACGCTAGGGCGCGCAGAAAAAGTCGAAGTTTCATAGATCTTTTTGTGGTAGTGCGGAAAAGTTGCGAACTCCCATCCTTAAAAAGTGTGCAAAATCTTAAAGCTCTGAATTGATATCTTCTGCCGCCTCAATATACAAAAATTTGTGAAAATTGGACAAAAAAAGGCCATAATTTAAAAATTAATAAAAAATCACAGATTTTGTTTATAGGTGTGCGGAAGTGCTTAAATGTTACTGTTTATTAACAACAAACCTTTACAAAATTTTAGAATTATATGTTAATATCTGGCGCTGAATTTTGGAAATTTAAGGCGAATTCTTAAATAAATAAACTTTTAACTTATATTATTATAATGCGTATAGGAACGGGATTCAACCTTTGAGATATAAAAATTACAAAAGCACTATTTTTTGTCATCTTTTTTTGAGTCAAATTGAGACGCTTATGTTCTGGATTCTAGTGTAGCTCTGATAAATCCATCCCTGTTATGCGGTCCAACTCTTTTTCTGGAGGCTTCAGTGACGAGTTTCACAATTCGCTCAACTGCTTGCGTGTGTGAAGGAAATTTAATAATGTCCCTACCGTCCATTGGTACATCGTCCTGTATTATCTTCAGAAGTTCATGGGAACTGATATGCCTGAGAACTGTAGGCGATGTGACATTACAAGCTTGGCAGTCAATGAGATCTACGTAGTATGTAGCTCGAAAGTTAACATTAGGAATAACGCATCTACGAACACAATCACAATCTGGGCCAATTTCAATTGTCTTGATAATTCGCCGAGCTGCAAGGGTTCTAACATGGCATATCTCATCAGTTTACATAGCCAAAGGTATGTTTTCTGTAGCCGCAAAGTAAGCGTTGCGAGAAATAACTAGTTTAACTATATTGCGATACTTCTGAGGCAAGTATAGAGATGAGCTGATGAAATGACTCAAGTGTCTAGCACCATCCTTATTGTAATGATGAACCTTGATTCGGAAACATGAGGGTACCCTAACTCTTAGAATTAATACAACCAAAGTTATCAACTCATTTGATGGGTTTGATGTTGATCTTCAAAGCCTCAATTTCGATTTGCAGTTGTTAGCCAGCTGACCAAATTCAACGCGCCCGGTTGACTCTTCGCTAGATTTGAAGAAACAACGCGAGAACTAATGGCTGTGAAAAGGTCTAATAAGCATTTCTGAACATAACTTAGATTGGTGGGATCAATGCCTGGCAATTCACATTCAATACTATTAAAAGCAACAAGTGGCAGCTTCTCGCATCCTTTCAGTTTTCGTCGAATGTCTCCGTGTAAGACGAGAGACCAGAAGACTTGCACTCGTATAGGTGTCGTGATGGCTACTCGTTGAAAAGGAGTATGCAGATAATCCATTGGATTGTTCGATGAAGTTTCAATTCAAGCCCGCAAATTACACCATTAAAAACTCCAGTGATCACGACTGTGCCGTCATATCCCAGAAAAATAAGGTTGCTAAAATCATCCAATAGTGCATTGGTTACATGTTCCTGAATGCTGAAATTGGCCCAGACGGAAATTGTGTTCGTAGATGTATTGTTCCTGATGTTAACTTTGGAGCTACAGACTTCGTAGATCTCATTGGCTGGCAAGTTTTTTATGTCACATCGCCTCCAGTTCTCAAACAGATAAGTTCTCATGAACTTTTGAAGATGATACAGAACGATGTGCCAATGGACGGCTGGGACTTTATTAAATTTTCTTCACACACGCAAGCAGTTCAGCGAATTGTGAAACTCGTCACTGAAGCCTCCAGAAAAAGAGTTGGACCGCAGAACAGGGATAGATTTATCAGAGATCCAGAAAACAAATGTCACAATTTGAATCTAAAAAGCATTACAAAAAATAGTGCTTTTGTAATTTTGTAGGTTTCATAGGTTAAATAAAGTTTCTATTCGCATTATAATTATGTAAGTAAAACGTGTATTTATTTAAAAATTCACCTTAAATTTCCAAATTCAGCGCCGTTGAGGAGGCAGAAGATATTAACCCATAATTCTAAAATTTTGTAAACGTGTTGTTGTTAATAAATAGTAACTTTTATGCACTACCGCAAACCGATCAACGAAATCTATGATTTTTTAATTATTTTTGAATTTTGACCAATTTCTGTCCAATTTTCACAACTTTCTGCTCATTGAAGCGGCAGAAGATATCATTTCAGAGTTATAAGAATTTGCACACTTTTCAATGATGGGAGTTCGCAACTTTTCCGCACTCTCGCAGAAACATCTAAGATATTTCAACTTTTTCGGCACGGCCTAGTGTTCATTTCAGAATCTGTTTCAAGATAATTCATATCGTTTTCTATTTGTTCTTGTATCCATATATTCTTTGTGTTGGGTACTTCTAATTGGATAGACTAAATAAGTAGTTGACTATACTGTTTGCTGACTACTTTAATGACTTACTTTTAACTATTATGAAATATAGGGTTATTAAAAACAATTTCACCTATTACACCTGGCTATAACTTTCTTAAAAACAACAGCAGGAACAAAAACATAAGAAAAGTGCAGTTCGGCTGCGCGTTCTAGATTTTTCCTGAAAACGTCGGGATAAAAAAATAAAACAGGCGTTTCGTATTAATATGTAATTTAATTATCAATATCTTTAATACAATATTTACACAGAGAAGTATAATGGTTACAGAAAGGATATATCAAAAGTTTTTCGCATATAGCCACGGTCTATGGTAGCTTGTGATTTATCTATTCTGTAACCATTATACTACTCTGCGTAAGTATTGTATTAAAGAGATTGATAATTAAATTAATTATTAACACGAAACAATTGTTTTATGATTTTATCCCGACGTTTTCACGAAAATGCTACACAGCGGATCCGAACTGCGCCTTTCGTATGGTTTATTTAGAGTAGCTTTTGATGGCGCCATCTGTTGACAGTAAATAAAACTACATTTCGCATATGCGCAGTAAAACCTTATTTACTAGAAATGGTTATATATCCCATAATATTCATATTTAAATAAAAAGTTTCTTTTACGTATTGTCAAGTATTCTGTAAGTTTCGTACATTTCGAAAGATAAGTTTGCATGTTATAATCAAAACGCATGCGGATTGTGAAATTTTCAATTTAATAACGTTTTTAACTTATATTCTGATAATAATTTTTATTGTCTCACTTTGGGTCCCAGTAATACTCCTCAAGATCTTTAAAATTAAACCAGAGTCAACGGCGTACATAAACTCGTTTCCTCGCTACACTTACTTATATCCTTACATAAAGCCAATTCATAAGAATCACGCGCATGCGCCTACACTGGTACGATGAAATCACAGCCAAAACAAATACTATGCGACAAACTCTTAATGATATGATCTATCCGTTGAGGTGCCAACCATTCTTTTCGCATTATTAGTCTCGTAGTTATTAGCGATTCAAATCTGACAGTATTTTGTCACACAAGAAAGTTCTACTGACTGTCACTGTTACGAAGGGAAAAACGATTTCACGTCAAAAATATAAAGTCTAATGCTAAGAAGGAACCCCACGTGTATGTTTTATGCTTCAGTGTATTGTTGAAGATGTTACCTAGAAATTGTTGCACTGTTGTATACTCAGTGTGATATTGAACAATAGCTACCGCTTATGGGTAAACATCAGGCTGCAAGAAGCTATAAATGCTTGCAACGGTGATTGGATTCAAGAACGCACCTTATAGAAATTGTTCGTATATAGACATGCGGACGGAGGGCCGCAAGGCGCAGCTCTGTTTTAAGATTTCTCGTTCATTGTCCGGGAATTGGAGACCACATATGGTATAGAATAGACAAGGAAAACCCATTCAACATATTTTGGAAACTAGATGAAGTACTGAAAACTGGTATAATTTTAAAAATAACTTCCGATTGAAAGCTGAATATACCGAATGCAAAAGTGTAAAAATTAATTTAAATATAAATAAGGAAATGTATCACCAAAGACAGCATTTCTATCTGAACAATTTTTAGCTTATATGTCCTTACTATTTACCAAAATTAGCCTGGTTTACACTTACCTCTGGTTCAGAAAATATTTTTTTAAGTAAAGAGATTACACATGGTGTATACAGTAATTATAAGAAATTGGTTTGCGGCTTAAGTAGTGCATTCTTCGCAGTTGTACTCTAGGCATATATATACTTTACTTGAGTCCACACCGTATATCTGATAAATCTATGATACTGTGCATAGAATATTGTTATATATATTTTTGTGATAAATAAATTTCCATGCATCTGAAAAGCGTTCAAATAAACATTCTTGAATATTTTTAACCTTTGTAAGGCAACCTCAGAGCTGACTACATCATACTGTTACAAACATGGAAAGTCACTTCCCAGCAATGTGAGTCTTCTGGTTGGGGAGAGAGTTTTACAGGGGTCAGTATGAGTTGACGGGCAGCAGCCACGTCTGATCCCCTGACCTGGAACCAAGCTGGTGAGCTGAGCGATATTGAAAGAGCAGTTATTGTCGTTACTAGTTATTTGCTGACTGTTTGTGTTGCTAAATATCAAAGTGCTCAACTCTTATTACCTGTGAACTGTTGTCAGTTTACATTGATAATCTGTGCAAAAACTATTTTTTCCTGTGCCTGTGCTACGTTTTCACTGCATATTTGTGAGTAAACATTCATTCTCCATTGTCCTGCGTGTTGGACTCTACACCATGCACCCACAGAAAGACACATTTCGTAACAATACATATATCTAGAAATGAAAAAAACATTCAATATTGCTTTGCATCGAAACGGATATTTCGTCGTTTTTTCCGGCTATATTTTTTCTAACAGAATCAATATTTTCTTTAATTATTTTGCTATGGTAATTACTCTTTTTTGTGTTTTCTCAAATAAAAGTTTTACGTACATTTTGAAAATAACCTTTACTAATATAATCTAAAATTAGCTATACATGATTAAAACTATTGGCTAAAGAGATTAAATACAAAATAGTTAGGAAATCTTAATAATTGTTTATTTTCGTCTCAGAAATCACTATCTTTACATATGCCATATTTTAGTATGAGAAAACTATACAAATAAAATGAATTTTAATTTTTTATAATTTTTTATTATCCTGGAGATTTTAAAATTCAAATATATCCTTCAACTGTAATTTTTCAACTATATAGAAATTCAAAATGTCAATTAAATATTCATAAAGGAATTAAGTTGTTGTAAAAAAAGTACCACTTTCATTTCTGATGAAAAGTGAATAAATGTAAAGGATATTTGTAAGTTGTATAGACTTCTTGTTTTTGGTTCGAGTTTTCGAGAATGGCAAAGCTTTAGAAGCTTTGTTGATGTAATGAATATTAGAAATTACTTTTTTATTTTAGTTTTTTGTATGCATGCAAACAGGGTGATTCGTTTCGGTATGCATATTACCGCTAAAGTGGAGAAATCAGTTAATCTGCACATTATCTAATTAATCTGCATATTAACTAGAGTGATCCGTTAAAGTGCCGAAAATTGTTTCATTTCTCAAATTTCCTAGGTAATCTTCAAATTACTTAGATAATCTGCACATTACCTACTAGGCACTCGTTAAAGTGAAAACAAGATCTTTGCTGGAACAACAGGAACGTTTTTAATTTTCGATATCTAAAGAATCAAGTTCAAACAATCGACACATTAGTTGATAGAATCAATCATCAATCAATTAAAAGACTATAATAGAAAAATCAAACGGTTTAAAATATTATTGCAATTAAGGAAATGGGAGAAACAGGCGAAACCAAACTAAAAGTGGAGAAAGAGGGTGAAGGCGGAAGAAAAGGAAATGAGAGAAAAAAAACTTTTGGACTTTAACGATACGGAAGCCGTGAATGTGCACATTACATAGGTAAAATGCGGAAAACTCTTGATTCCGCACTCTAACGGAGCAAATCAGTTAATCTGCAGATTAGCTAGGTAATGTGCGCATTTTTCGAGCTTCAGCAGTAACATATACAAATGACGGGTAGGATTGTATTTTACATAGACGAATCGAAATAAGACAAACAATGCTCTATTGGACTAGCAATCATAAGGAATTAGAAGACTTTTTCAACGAATTTGCCGCCTAACTGAAAGAAATTTTATTAAATGTAGATAATTGCACTCTCACTCTGAAAGTGTTTCATGCCTGTCAAAAAGAAAGCAGCCGACGAAAACGTTTTATTGCATTCAGATAAGGAAACCAAACTAATTAACCGCCTTACCTGATTATACCAATCTTTGCATTCAGTATGTAAGGAGTTTTATGTCATGCCTTTTGCAGAAGAATACTAGATTAAAAACTATCATGTGAAAATCATTATATATTTCATTTTCTACGCATGTATTGTACATTTTCGCGATCGTTTCTAAATCGATGTTACAAGTCAATGGCATTACTTCAAAATAATATAATAAACATCGTATTCCCATTAGATTTGTGACATAATTACTTAAGTAAGCCTGGGAGATTAAACATATGCTAAATGCAAATTTACTTATTTTTTATATTGAAGACTATTCTGTGAGAGTGACTTTAAAATGAAAATGACCTCCTATAACTAATTGATCGAG
>BGPR01052513.1:0-10591 GCA_013235015.1 Araneus ventricosus
AGTGTATAAAATGGATTTTCTAATTTCGTGCTCATCAATGTACTTGAGTGCAAAATAAACAGCCGTAATTTCTGAAGAGAATACAGAAGTAAAAGGGTGTAGTTTATAACTGATGATGTGACCATTATTAAAAAATGCAGTGAAACAAGGAACCCCTAATAATGTCACTAGAGCACTGAAGAATTGTCGGTCATAGAAATAGAATAGAACAGCACCAGAATGAAAAGAAAGAATCTAAAAAATAGACAAAACAAGAAATTGGAAAAGCTTACACTTATTCGGTCCTAACATTTTGATCAAAACAGAAGCAAACGATAAAAAATGTATTCTACGAGATGAAGAAAATTCAAACCAAACAAAAAGGCGACCTCAACCGAAATGGCGAAACGTTAAATGAAACCAAAAGATGACAAACACTGAATGCTACATTTTTAAAAAAATTCAAATTATAAATGAATTAAAATCATTAATTTGCAAGCGAGGAAAAAAAATGAAATAATTAAATTTCAATTCTTTTGAAAATTCTTACTAAAATATTTTTAATTATTTGAAATTATCATATTAAACAGAATTTATTACGATAATTAAAAAGTATGCAATTTTTAACAAACTATTTTTAAATACTCTTCTTATATAAAACTCAACAACCAGAAACACTATCAATTACGCCAATAATCAAGGAACCGAAAGGCTGCTAGTTTAACCACCCATTTTGGGTTGCCATATTGGCGACAAACGCCATCGCACTACGATATTGTAGTAAATAACAAACGGTACCTATAATACTTTTGTTCTGTGCAGTTCTTTTGGTAGTTGGTGGTTTGGCCGGTTGGGTGGCCTCGTGACTTAAGTTCCTAGAGTTACAGAATTGCTCTGTAGAGCACCAGCAAATTGCTGTACAAGATTGTAGTTGCAACGATAATGATCTGCACCAGTGGCGAATCCAGGATTCGGTTCGGGGGGGGGGGGCGGAGGTCATAAAAATTTTGTATCGTAGTGACGAATGTCAAACCTCATGGCTTATGTAAACCAAAACACTAACTTTACAGGCTTTCCTCCCCTGACAATAAGAATCATAAAGAACACTACAATACTTTCGATAATTTAATAAAAAATACAATGAAATAGCTGGCCAAAAAATGTTTTCGGCCGCGCCAACGCTACAAGTGCAAGTGGAATGACTAGAAAAGTAGGAAAATTTTCGAGCCTGTTAAGTCAGAAAGTAATGTTGTCACGATTTTATTACTATTCTTTTTAAATGAAAATTAAGATCAAACAGTTGTAGTGATTTTAAATTAAATCAAGAATTTTGGTTCAGCTCTGGGGGGGGGGGGGGCTGCAGCCCCAAACCCCCTCCTCTGGATTCGCCACTGACTTGCACTCTTGATAAAGTAGTGTGTCGGGTAGTATTGCTCTGTCAACAACAGGGGTTGTTCGAATCATCATCAAGTTCAACATTAGAGCACGATTATGTGGTTTTGGGATCACATCAATGTGATCGCAAAAACTCCTATGTTATGCTCCGATGTTAACACGGCAATACTACTTGGAATCCTGCTTTATCCAGGATACCAGGTTACTACCGCTAGGTTTAGTTTACTTGAGTTATATTAACGTCCTGTTTAGAAGCAACACGGGGACTATTTTGGGACGGACCTCGTCATTTTGGACCGCGGTCAGATGGCGAGGATGACACCCGAGCTGACACCCCCTCTCCGAACTTCCGCACCACATCAGAGGGGGGATATTTGGCCACTACGTATGATTTAACTGCAACAGGCCCTATACACGGCGGATCTTCAGTGGAATCGGGTTTCGAACCTGGAAGCCTCCGCTTGGAATTACTACCGCTAGTAGTTCAGCCCTACGCAGCAATTTGTTGTCGATCTGCAGCGATAGTCCTGGAACTTTTTGATGCACTTGTACGTCTTGTACGTATTTTTCCCATCAAATGATGAAACTGCGGATACGTGATTTTTAGATTATTACATATTTCCCTCAGTGATGATGGAAATTTTGGAGCATAACATTTGTTTAAAAAAAAATCAAAATACTCAGTTTCCACGAAAATCTTCAGGTAAATCCGTGTAAATGAGTGCAAAGGAAAATATTAAAAAAAACTAGTTTTGAATCTTAATTTTTAATTAAAGTTTCTTTGCTAACGATTGTTTCTTCTTTAAATAGAAAATTTAATAAGCAAATAAGTTAATTATTAAATTACTCAAAATCATGAATAATTGATTGAAAAAATGAAAATGATAGTGATGCAAATACGAGTCATTGCGCAGCGCTTGCTTAAATGCATAGAGATCTTACTCAGAAGTATTTGGAGTAATGATACTCATGGTAGCTTTCCCCATACTGTCACCTTGAGTTGTCATCGACTTCCCCTCCCATTTTTCAAAATTTCTTTTCATCGTTTTGGAATTCGGTTAAAATATGAACTAAAGATTACGTAACAGAATGCTTGGATGATTTTCCCCTGTTTTTTACTCTTTCTCTTTATTAATTCATTGTTTCCCGTTTAATTTGTTTCATTTTATATTTCACAACAGATATCTTTTAATTTGCCTTAAACATTACCTTATAATTATTCCTGTTTCAGTTAACCGGAAAAAAGACATTTACCACTGCTTTTAAAAAAGCAGCCCTTGAGAGAGTATAGTCGAAAGTTGCTTTGTTTTCCTTGTCAGAAAAGAGATAAATTAGAGATATTAAATTCGAAATTAAACTTATCCATTTTCTCGAAACCCCAAGGAAATATTAAAGGCAAGGGGGGGAAGGGCTAAAAGGAGGCCTTGAAATGTAGATTTTTAAATATTTTATATCATTCATATTTCAATAACTTTATGACTCTTTAAATGTTGCGAAAAAAATAATAGTTATTTATTGAATAGTAATACACAAAGTAATTTTTCTAAAAAGGAGCCAATTATATTTCTTTTCAGGCAACGAAATCTTAACTTATTTCGATAATATTCATGAACTGGTATTTAAGATGTCAAAATAAAATCGGTTAATTCAAACCGTCCCAATTATTAACAAAGATTAATTAAACTGTTATAAAGACTATATAATTGTAAATTTCTTCCAATAATTACTTATAATGACTCAAAAATACACTATTTTAAAACGTAATGATCGAAAAATTTACGATAACATGTTCATAAAAAATGTATTTAATATAGTAGCATCTCGCGTGTACATGAATGCAGTGACTAAAACAATGAAACGCACTGTTGTAAAATATACTTACAATATTTTTAAGATCCATTAAAATTATACAAAAACTTGTACGGAAATAAAACTGGTATCTCCAAAAAGATAATTATTTGAACTTTAAAAGAGGTGTAAAATGTTTTTTTACACAATTATATGTTCCGAAATTACTGTGGAAAAACTTTAAAATTTTGATTAATTTTAAATAAAAAATAAGTAAAAAAAAAAACTTTCTTAGTGAGCGCCTACTAACTCAAGAAGTAATTACGTGTCAAATTTAGTAGCTCTAGGACCAACAGTTTGCCCTGTAGAGAGTTTTGAAAGATTTTTGCATCACGCATGCCGCAACATGCGGATAGTATTTCAGCCTACAATAAACATTATTATGTTTTAAAAAAAATTCGAACCTGCTGTAACCCAAAATCCAATGGCTATCAGAAGGTTTTTCATGATAAATATTTTACAAACTCTGTAATCTATGTAAAGAATCAACTTCAAACAGATGCATACCGATTAAAATGCATCTATCACACACTGCTAAGTTCGGCTCAAGGAGAAAGTGACGCAATTCGCTCAATAGCTTCCGCGTGCATAGAGATTGCTACCGATACGCATGAACATGGCGAATCTGAGTAGAAAAATTAATTATGCAATTTGAACGCCTTTTTTTAACCGATTGACACAGAAATTGGACACAAATCTACAATCAAGGTAAGAAGGCCACATACCAAATTTCATTTATCTAAGTAATTTTGTTAAGAAGTTATTGCGATTAAAAATATGCTGTTATACAAACCGACAGACAATCAACCTTTCGACGGATTTGGTCCAAAATTTGATACGGACCTACATTCATGGTGATAAAACTGTGTACCAAATTTTATCCATCTAGCTATTCAAGTTTTTGAGTTATAGTGTTCACATGAACGCGGACAGAGACTTCCCTTGGTCGAATTTTGTCCAAAATTTGTTAGACACCTACAAATTATGTGTAAAGATCGCATACCAAATTTTGCCCCTATATCTCTAATAGTTTTCGAGTTATCGTGTTCACAGACAGACATAATTCCAAAATTGTGGTCTAAAACGTAGAGAGATTCGTGAAAATCTCGACTTCGAATTTTTTGACGATTACAATACTTTCTCTTTGTATACGAGAAAGTAAACTTCACTATAACGTTAAGTTATTCATTCGAGTGGGAAATCCAGGGGGGGGGGGGGCTATGGGGGTGCCCCCCCCCCCCCTCAGAGCTGAGCCAGAATTCTTGATTTTAATTAAAATCATTACAACTGCTTGTTCTTAATTTCCCTTTAAAAAATAATAAAAACGTGACGAGATTGCTTTCTGGCTTGACAGGCTTGAAAATTTTCCTACTTTTCTAGTCATTCCGCTTGTACTTGTAGCATTGACGTGGTCGAGGACACTTTTTGGCTAGTTATTTCAATGTATTTCTTATTAAATTATCGAAAGTATTGTATTGTTTTTTATTATTCTTATTGTCAGGTGAATCTTTAAAGTTCAAGTGTTTTGGGTTACATAAGCCATGTGTGACATTCGACACGACGATACAAAATCTTCATGACCTCGCCCCCCTTCACCCCGACCGAAATCTTGGATTAGCCGCCGATTCATTCCCACAGAACTAAATTTTTACCAGAAATAGAAGTTACAATTTAAAACTGAAGTATTTTTGTTGTTGGGTTTATCTAAAGATTAAAATGTTAATAAAGTTTAGAAAATTTAAATTTCCTCAGGGTTGAACCATTACATAAATCTTTAACGATTCAAATCACCTCGTACCCTAGATATAGAATAATGGTCGATTATGCCCGAAAGTTTTGATCAACGACCTTCATGGTTTGACTCATTCGTTCTCAGCCTCTATAAAAATACCGAAATCGCTCAGATCGATAAGTGTCCTCTCACGGCTCTTTGATTCCGTCTGATGGACATGGATTGGCAGACTGAATTATGGGAAGCGGGTAGGGGGAGAAACTTTATAAATTTTTTTTCGCGCGCAAACACTGTTCTTCTGTTACACACAAAGGTGCTTTTAGAAATACAATAAAACACCGCCTCTACGTCTTTCAAGGCAATGACGCAAGACGACCTATAAATGAAAAGTGGAATAATCGAAATGTTACTAAACGACGTTGCTTGTTATAAATTTAATGCTACTAATTAAGGTGACCAACTTTTTACTTTCTACAAAGAGAAAGTATTGTAATCGTCAAAAAATTCGAACTCGAGATTTTGACGAATCTCCACGTTTTAGACCTCCCTGAGTCCGAAAAACACAATTTGGGAATTATGTCTGTCTGTGAACACGATAACTCGAAAACTATTAGAGCTACGGGGATGAAATTTGGTATGTGGTCTTTAAACATAATTTGTAGGTTTCTGTCAAATTTTGGACAAAATCCGTCAACGGGAAGTCTGTCTGTATGTCCGAAGTCATGCGAACACTATAACTCAAAAACTTGAATAGCTAGATGGATAAAATTTGATACACTGTTTTATCGTCATAAATGTAGGTCCGTACAAAATTTTGGGCCAAATCCGTCAACGGGTTGACTGTCTGTCGGTCTGTATAATAGCATACTTGTCCAACTCCATGCGCATGCGTAAATGCCTGTGCAAAGAAGGGACACTCCGAAAACTTGGCAGTTTGCCAAAAACCAATTCTGGCGGCGAGATTTTGTAAGGGAGCAAACATTTAGGGCGTCTCGTTTTACTTGCGTATTGGAAGCAATCTCTGCGCATGTGCAAGCTATTCTCCTGTTTTCTTCTCCGCACGCGGAACTCACATTGCTCGAGTTTGATAAAAAAAATAAATATTACGAAGTTTTAATACATACGTACCTTTTTGAATATGATTCTTCACCTCAATATTTTACTATCACTATAATCAACAATGAAACACCTTCTGATAGTCATTGCATTCTGGGTTACAGTTGGTTCGAACTTTTTATCAACGCAGGTTGAAGGGAAATGACAAATGTTTGAAAAGTATACGAGAAAGTTTAGGGGAGGCCACTCCCGCTGGTTTAGAATGAAAAAGAGGACACAAATAAATTGAAGAAAAAATACCGTAATAAAAAAAAAAACAATTCATTGTAACAACAGAATACACTATAATATGATAAATGCATAATAAAAAAATTGTATCATTTTATATTATAATTATGCTTACATGCCTATTAATTGTTGTTAGAATGAGTTCTAAATTAGTAGAACGAATCGGCTTGGGATTTATCGAATACGGACATTTACAGATTAGCCTTTAAATATAGAAAAGGAGGACTTGTAAGAAGGACAATTTTCGAGGGAGGACAGCACTTACAAATTAAAGACTCTCTTCCCTAAAGGAAGACGATTGGTCACCTTATACTAATGAAAATTCATTTAAAAGTAATAAATTTAAAGTTTTTAAAGATAGTTCTTATTACTACGTATTGAAAGCAATAATTAAATTTTAAAATTAAACATTTATCACAAAAGTGAGCAAGATACAGAAGACGAAATCAAGAACAAATACCTTTGTTGCTTATCTTGAGTATTGACTATACATTTCTTATTTTATGTGATTTATCTGAATGCATATAGGCGTTTAATTTTAAAAAATCTTTAATTGTCGTCTGACGTGCTGATTGTCTGCGAGTGTTAAATCGAATTAAATTAATTGAATGTTTTTTCACTAGTGATTTGACAAACAAAATGCAAGTAAGAAACGCATAAACGATGTTTTACTATTTATATTAGCACCATATTGTTACGAAACTGCAAAGATGCTTCGCTAACATGCTAATCTTATGGCAGGCAAGAGAGTTTTACAGAGGTTTGATTGGAAGCCAAGAAAATGAACAGCGACCTTAGCGCCAAACTTGGCGATAAAGTTGGCGTCTTTGGCAGCAAAACGAAGCTTCTAGAAAATACAAGAAGTATGGCCTTATCTCTAGTAGGAACGGAAATATCAAGAACCTTCGAGAGAAGTCTATGCGACGTCATATCCTGTCGGAAAAGGTATAAATATCGAGAGCTAATCGAGAGAGTCAAACTCTCTTCGGAGTTTTCTCCGCAGTGCAAGATGGTGCGCTGATAGACATTGAGCACTAGGCGCTATTGAAAGTTCTGTAGTGCTGTTACTAATATTTATTATTGATCTATGGTCTACTTGAGTTATAGATTTATAAAAGCGCTGATTAGTTTTGTTACCTATGTTACGTGAATAAAGAATCATTTTTTTATTTCTACATTTACGTACACAAACCGGACGAGTTTCGTAATATGATCTTTTAGTGCAGGAAAGAAGCTTTAAGAACTTCGAATTAAAAATGAAATGGAACTTGTGGTTAATTAAAGATTTGGAGACCACAATAAGAATTGCGATTGAGAAAAAATATGTTTAAAAGCGAGTACAGCATTGTAAAATGGCTATTTTTAAATTAAAAATAGCAGTAAAGAATCAGCAATAAAAATTGATAGTTTTTTTTACTGTTTAACAATTTTAATTAATGATAAAATCAACAAATAAAAGGCAAGTAATTTTAATAACTAGAGCAATAATAATTTTAATTACAAATACAAATTATTTCAGTAAATAAGTAATTTTAATTAAGAAACAGTGTACATTACTTTGAAAGCAACATCTACAATAAAATTTCAAAATAAACAGCCAAACGACTAATCCCACTTAAAACAAGGTACGAGAGTATTTAAGTACCGACCATAATTCAGAAATAAAAACCATTTTTTACTATTTTTTAGTTTTGACTTTGAATTAACTATAGTAAATTCAAATTATTGACGATATTTTAATATTGTGTTAATGAGAAATTCAAGAGACCAGAGAAAAAACTCGAATTATCGAAGAATTCTAATTAAAAAAAGTTCGAACTGGCTTAGCTCCATTGCAGTTCGAAATTTCTCTAAAAGCTTAAAAATCTTAAGCAGTGGACGCATCATTTGCGGAGTTCCCATAAATTCCCTAGCATTTCGTTAGAATTCAATAAATAAATTAATTTAAGCTAATATCCCGACAAGAGAACGAATAAACCGATTAAACTAACAGGGGCAACGAAGAAATTTTTTAGGGACTTATTAACTCAGTTAATAAACGTGGAATAAATATAGCTTCTTAAGAGATCCGTTTCGGCTATCTCGAACCATACCATTTCAAGGAAACATTTTTAATATGAATTATAGGACAGGGTCCTTTAATTTGCTTATCATTGCACTACTAACATAAATTTTTAAAACATAATTTGACACGACGATGAAATGGCAATACTGTTCAGCAACGGATTCCGAGACTACCACTTTCGGACGATTTTACACCGGAAAGGGATGTCAGACAATGAGTCATATGAGCGCATTTCCGGTGTTCTTTGTTAGATCACGCTCAGTAAAATGTAAACATCACCCTTCCATTCTTCACTTTCCCCCTAATTTGATGAAAATAACTCCGCCCGGCGCATGCGCAAAAGTGCGGAATCTGTTGCTAAACAATATTTCAATTTGTGAACTATAACCCAATGAACACAGAATGGCGCTTGAAAGTTAAAGTACTGGGTGATTTAGAAGTACAGAGAAACATTTATAATCGATAATTCGCGAAAGAATAAAGGTAAAACGATGCCGTTCGCACAAAAAATCGACTTGAAACCGGATTTTCCTTTGTTTCGAAATTATAATGTGTTGGTAATACAAGGTAACCGGATTGTTGTTTTAAAACTTTATTTAATTTTTTTTCAATATTATCACCTTCAATGTACACCACTCCGCGGTCAATACTGCCCTGATAAGTTAAAAGGCCCTCACTCCAAGTAGTATTTGTTTGTTACATAGGGCCTTCTTTTATCGAAAACGACCTCAAACTGGAGTTAGGGCCAATATAAATTTCGATATAATCATCACTGTATTGGATTTAGGGCTTTCCAATATCATAAAAAAGGTGCATTTTTTAGACCGATTCGGAAACGATACAAAAAAGCTTATCGGAAAAAGTTGGAGCCTTTTAACTTATCAGGGCAGAATACATCTCTCCACCCGAATACCCCACTGTTCAAAGCAGTGCTTCAGGCGTTTTCTGAAAGTCCGTTCTTCGCCTCTGCTTTCATTACATCTATAGTCTCAAATTTTTAGTTCCGACATGAGTATGGAGAATAAATATGAGTCACACGGGGCGAGATCAGGTGAA
Organism: Araneus ventricosus; assembly: GCA_013235015.1. Taxonomy (NCBI): domain Eukaryota; kingdom Metazoa; phylum Arthropoda; class Arachnida; order Araneae; family Araneidae; genus Araneus; species Araneus ventricosus. The sequence goes on from BGPR01052513.1 coordinate 9,420, forward strand.
TAGGGTGGCTGTTCTACCACGGGGCAACAGCGTAGCTAAAAGGGGGCGGCCAAATCAGGCATGCAGGGAAACAATTTTTTAACTAAAAAGGACAACGGCAATAGCTCAATCATTGTGTACATAGGAAAAATAACTAATATAATTAATTCGCATTTTCCGCTAAACTGCCGATATGTGAAAGAAAGACTGGGTGGGCCGACGTTTGGCCGCTAAGGATGATTTAGCGTCTAACAGGCTCCATGCAAGGCGGAATCTGGTTTCGAACCGGAACCCTCCTGACCCGTTTCGAAATCCCGAAGTCGAGACCTTACACCGATAGGCCACTGCAGCCCTCCAGCGATTGAAGTCGTCAAATAACGAATTAAGTTACTAATAAAATGCTTTTCCCTGAAATTTATTATTTTTTTATCTTGAGGTATATATGCTCTATGTAACTTGTGAAGGATAGCGGCATGTTGAAAGATCTCCCCGGTGGCAAAAGTTGCAGCTTGGCGCTCTGGCTCTGAAAATAGGGGTTGCCAGTTGACAATGGGTCTAACTCACATTTACAATGCTATTCATTCATATATAAGATAGTTTTATTTATTGCAAATATAATAAATAAAAATCAGTAACTTAATATAATCTATTTCTAAACTCAAATCTGTTTTTGTAACACTATTTGCTATAATTTATTTTTAACCCTCTGATTTCTAAGACCATTGAAATAAAGGGACCTCAAAATACGGGAACGTCCGAGATCTTCTATCAAAGATAAAGGGAAACTCATTTCCCCCCTCAAAAACCACAATGACAGTTGGCATTGTCCGAATTGTAAGAAAACTCCCCTTTCCCCAAAAACATCTGGACGAGCCACTCTAACGAAGAAAGCACTCGTGTGAAATCAACCACACTTAACGAAAAGGGGTGGAAATTTCAGAGTGACATTCGGACGGCTATCGTCTTTTGCTTGAAGGGACGTATGGGACGGTCCCGTATCGATAGATTTAAAAGACGCGGGAAATTTGCTAGAACAAGTTTTACCCTCTCTCTATCTCGCACCCTTGCGGCCCATATTGTCTTATGCATAAGAGGACACGCTTGCCATGGAGAAACATGGCCAGTTCGCCACTACCATCGGAAGCCCGTGCTTGGCCAAAAACGTCTTGACAGACACTGTATTATGGACTGGG
>BGPR01052514.1:0-10590 GCA_013235015.1 Araneus ventricosus
ATCTTTAGATTTTTGTTCAAGATAACTTTATCTTTTGCTTTAAACTTTTTTTTTGTCTTTGCTGTTAGACTGTCAATGAGTCTGCTTCTCTGAGAGAAAGAATTGAATTTTTGCAAGAAGCATCTGTGATGAAGTAAGTATTATCTCCTTATGTAATTTAACAATTTCCCTCTTATACACACTTACTATTACTTTTTCTCTTGTACTTAATTTAATTGTTGTGAATTTCTCTGTCAAAGTTTGATACGATTGATTTTAAAGTTAAATAATTTATGATCTTTCCTACCCTTTATGTCACAGTGTTGTATATCCGTAACAAACCCAAAAGGCACTGTCTCTTCCACAGTAAGCTCTTCATGTCGATTTCATCGGTTTTTGCAATACTGTCACTCTGTAGTTAACACAAATTGCTCATATATTCCCCAACAGATGGTGATACTGAGGTGATTTTTAAAAACAAAGTTTCAGTTGACACTTAAACATTTTCATAAGGTTGCTCCTGAAATTACTGCAGAATTTAGTGAAGTTAAAAAGAGTGGGCACATCCATTTGTGAGAAATGTGGTGAAGGTCTTTGTTATAACAAAACTAGCAACTGTTTCAAAAACTGAAATTTTGAATTTTTCATGCCATTTTGCATTATGTTGCAGAAATGCAAAAAACATTTTTTTGTCAATAAATTTTTATTTTAATGTGCTAAATTTTTAAAGTTATTTTTTCCATACTTACAATGATATATTCCAACGTCTGAATAATTTTTTTTTTTCAAATCGGATTTGTTGAGATATAAAGGGTTAAAGATTTTCATTATTATAATTTTTAATTCAGGCTGAATTAGCAATTTTTAAAGCCTGCCAATTTGCTTTTGGTTCTATATTTAAGAGTAACTTTTTAGAGTGATGGTATTGAAATATAAAGATTAACTTAACTATTCACAAAATATTAATAATTAAATTATTGCTTGTGTAAAAATAGGGGGTAATCAAAGAAACGTACAAGTTTCTTCAGTTAAATATAAAGCAGTGTTTTTTATTATATATTTGATTCTCTTGTCAAAACTTCTCTGTTTATATATAAAGTAGAAATAATTTTAAGTTTTGTTTTTTCAAACCTTCATTATTACCATCATTTCTTTAGCACTGTTTCTTTGTCAATCTCTATTCTATCCATCTCTGTCTATTTTAAGGTTACCAATAATGACCATTAGCCGGCACTAAAGAATTATGAAGAAACCTCAGAAGTTATAATATTTATTTATTTATTTAAAAGAAAACCACACTACAGAGAAAAACTCGAGTTACAGAGTGCAGGCACAAAATGAATAACAAACACACAACAATAATAAATTCACTGATTACAAAAACTGTAATCAGTGAATCTGAAAGATATAAAAAATATATTAGAAAATTAAAAGTTTTTTACAGAGAATATAAAAGTTCAAAACACTGAAAAATTTTACAAACCCATAAATCATAAAACAAATACACAAAAACATTAAAAGAGACTAGGATTCTGAAACTTGAATACTGTCATATTAATACCATAAATATGATTGCCATATTTATGGTATTAATACACACCACAGACAAAAATCTTATTGCCGAGTGCAAAAACTGAACAAAGGGGGATATAAAAATATTGCAGAAGTAATACACACAAGAGTTTTATTAACTAGTTAAGGCCATAACCCGAGTTAGTTCGTTTTACATACCATAGGTGTGGCAGACAATTAAAAATAATTATGTCTTTAAGCTGTTAATTTATGGTAACCTTTAGTTCAATTAATTTAAATTCCGTGAATTAGTATAATTGTAGTAAAAATTGTATCGATATTTTTAATTTACATAGTTAAATGCTAAATTGTATTAAAATGTTAAATGATAACTAATCTAAAGATCAAATTTTGTCTGTCAACACTGGGTACAACTTTCTCTACCAGATAAACATTTTTATAAAATTTAAGAATTATTGTTACCTTTATATCTCATTTTTATTTTTTTCCCTCAGGGCTTTTAATTGTCATCATGTTGTGAAGTTACTAGGAGTTGTTTCTAAAGGCCATCCAACTTTAGTAATAATGGAGTTAATGGGCAAAGGTGATCTAAAAGCTTATCTTCGGTCTCGACGCCCGGACAATGAGGTATCCATAATGAATAAAATATAATTATTTTCCAATTTGATATCAAAATTTGCCTCAAGTTATTTAATTGATGTTATATATAAGTAGAGTTGATTTTGTGATTAGAATGTAAAAAAATCTACAATATTTTATCATATTTTTTTTGTAGGATAACATTGCAGGTCCTCGTTTTCCTCCTCCAACACTGAATGAAATCTTGCAAATGGCTGTTGAAATTGCTGATGGTATGGCCTATCTTGCTGCCAAAAAGTTTGTGCACAGGGATCTAGCAGCTCGAAACTGTATGGTTTCTGATGATTTAACAGTAAAAATAGGAGATTTTGGAATGACTCGAGATATTTACGAGACAGACTATTATCGTAAAGGTGGTAAAGGTTTACTGCCTGTGCGATGGATGGCACCAGAATGTTTAAAGGATGGATTATTTAGTTCACAATCTGACATATGGTAAGCTGTTTTATTCTTGAGGTTTGATTGAAAGTTTTTTTGTTTACAACTTACTCTATTATGTTAGTAAAAAGCTCATAAAGATAGATATATGTAGTACTTGCATGGCATTGAAATTTTATAAATGTGAAAAATATGTCCATTTTTTAAAAAATCTCTTTATAACAAATCATTTGACTAAAAGTACAGTTTTTTAAAAACTCTGAAATGCTATAATAATTATAAATTGATTATTAAGCAGCGTTTATTATATGACATATAAACTTTTCATCTCATCAGAATTATGTTGATAAGCATATGTTACATTGTCATGTTTCTTTTAAGAATTAAGATAAACTTTTGTGCCTTGATTTACAAATATGTGATAAATGAATTTATTGACTTTACTGTGATCGTTGATGTAACGTTTTTAAGAAAAGGGCTGCATTCATTTAAGTAGAATTTGAAAACTTTTATACAGATTTTTCAGCATTACATTGACTTGAATTTGTGTTACGGGATTTGAAGCAACAATGGCTATTATCTGCATTTATTTTGTAGTAATGAACAAAAGGTATACATTAAATATCATGTATAAAAAGGACCACTTTCTGTCTCTGACAGTTTTTCCTCTATTCATGTCGTATTCTGTTTTGTGGCCACGAGAGTTTTATCACTGATTATTCTGCAATTATTTAGTGCAGTAATTTAACTTAATTCCTGGACGAACCCTGTAACAATTTTTCATTTAATCGACCTTTTTGTTTAGGTTTTTTTTGTTAGGTTAGGTTTTTGTTTCCATTCCCTTTCTTTGATTTTTCTTTAGATGATATCAAATAGTGCAATCCATCAAAGTATATTCTATAAGAAAAATGACAGTATAGGTAGAAAAGTATAATTTAAAAATACTGAATATACTACATACTGAAAACTAAAAGAAATAAAGCAAGTGTAACCATATTTCTTTAACGTAATCCATGAATGGATAGCAAAGATTTCTAATTGTTATAAGATAACCTTGATTAATTATGATTTGTCAAACAAAGTGATATATATATTTTTTTATAAATTAAATAATCATATTTTACCTATATTCTGTTAATAGCTAATGTCTTAGCATGATAAATATGTAACTGTTTTATATTGAATTGGGAAAATGTTTGTAAATTTCTGTTTTTATTATTATTATGTGTTTTCATTTACCATTGTTTTCTTCTGAGTATAAATGAAGTGTATATCCCATCTACTGTACAATCATTCATCAAACTAAGAAGTAAAATCTAAGAAATACATATGAATCCAATAAGTGCAGCAGTATGAAGATACAAAACTATACATTAGCTGAACAAAATGTTTTATATTTGATGGTTAAATTTTACTTGTGTTTTTGCAGGCTTATTAATTGTTATTTGTGTCTAAAGAATTTTGAATTTTAACTAGTTAAAAAAAATTATCCTGTTTCTATCCCATTTGCAACTACAAAATATGAATCTTTTTTATTCTTAATTATTTCTTCTTTTTTATCATTTTCAAATGTAGTTATAGATCTTCACATGATTAATTTTTGATATATTATTTCTGTGACTTACTTTTAATTTCACTTCACACCACTGATTGTGACTAAGCTCTATCATTTAAAATGTTAACCTTCATTTTAGTTGAAAGAAGCATTTGTATCAATTGTTTAAGTATCTTAAGCTGGAAATCGCATAAATAATTTAGAATTTTATATTATATATGTTTTGGCAGATATGATTTAGCAGTTTTAATTGGATTTTTATAATATGAAATCCCGCCCTTCTGTATATCTAAGCTTGTATATTTAAATGTTTTTTATAAATGAAAATAACAATTTATTGCCTTTTTTATATAAGGTCCTATGGGGTGGTACTTTGGGAAATGGCAACTTTAGCATCTCAACCATACCAAGGATTGGCTAATGAACAAGTACTCCATTTTGTAATTTCTGGTGGTAAAATGTCAAAGCCCGAAAACTGTCCAGCGAAGCTGTAAGTACACTATCATCTTCATATATTCTGCAAATTTTTTTTCATTACGAATGCATTATTCATCACTTGAAAAAAATCATAAAAAATATTCAGTAATCTTTGGAATTTTCTTTCATCGTTCATGTGTTAAAGGGAGAGATTTTTCAAGACTATTTAAACATTTATTTCAACTTAAAATCTGTTTTTATTATCTCTTTTTAATTGTGCCTAATGTATTTTAATCTTAATACTGTATTTTTGTAATAGTTTTAAACTATTATATTTGCATGTGATTAACATCCCAAATGTTACAAGTTGTGTAAAAAATATGTTTTCATTGATTAAAACGGATTAACAGGTTTTTATAGAAACTGAAAAATATTAATTCCATCATTTGTCTGAAAATATTCCTTTTATAACTTGCTAAACTTTTTTTCAACTAGGAGAAAAACTTAGTAAACTAGTTACTTTATGAAATGAGATATATTGTTGCTGAAAATCATTCTTATTTTAAGTACAAGAATTAAGGGTTTTTTTTTTATTTTTAATGAAATTCCTTATATTTTTGAGTAATACTTAAAATATAACTTGCACTTGAATGCACTTTTTTGAGAGAATTTGAATATTTGGCATGATAAGCAATTTTGCAAGCGAACCTGTTGACTGTTCTACCAAAAAACCATTTATGTTTTTAGATAATAGTTTGTAAATAACAATAACATTGATGCCAGAGCAATCAATTATTTTGACTGTTTATTGATGTTTTGCGTCTCTTTTAAATTAATATATTAAACGAGATTACATACCATCCTTACAGGTATGCCATAATGGAGCTGTGCTGGGCTAAAAATCCAAAGGCAAGACCAACTTTTACAGAACTCATAGACATGCTTCTTCCAGACATCAACCAAAATCATTTTCGTGAAGTGTCCTTTTATTTCACTCAACGACAGGAGACGAGCGCCAAAGAGACTGACGTCGACACGGCCACTGCTTCGACCCCTATGAGGACTCAGTGGATGGACTCTCAGAATTCACGAGAGGATTCTGATGCTGAATCAGAAATTGCATTTTTCCCTCCCACCAGGAGCATTACCCAAAGGGACTATACCAGGGGAAAAAATTCTCTTGATGGCAATGCGCGAGGGGACAGCAGAGCTTACAGTGTTCATTCCAATGACGGCAGCAAAGGCATGTCCGTAACGTCTTCGGACGATAGTAAGGGTAGCAAAGTGAGTAGTACTTCGAATGGAAGCGTACCCAATGGACTCCTACCTTACGTACCCTGTCGAACTACCACATGTTGATTGTATATTTAATGTGTGCTGTCATATGGTGCATGCATGGAACTTCAATTACTGAGAACTACATAAATGTGTGTTTGGTCTTTTAACTTCGAAACCTGTACAGAACTTGTGTATATGTGTGCTTGTCATTGTATGTATATATATAAGTGAGTATATGTATGCATACAATCCTATACATATTATTTATGACCTTGTACAGTATGTGTCTGTCATCCAGTGATTCCAGAACAGTAGGAACAGAATTTTATATGAGTGTGTCGATCTGTGTGGCATGTGTCTTCTTAGCTATGTGTATCTGAACATCTCATCTTTTATTTTTAAATCATCAGAGTCGGAAGTTTAATCTATTTTACCTTTTAGTCAGCTAACTATTTTGTACATTCCCTCTGATTTTAACATCCGTCATACCATCGTATATTTTTTTTCCTTACCGCTTTGTCAATCATTTAGGAGATACTGCTTGTATTGTACTGTGTATGATCGATGAAAATATCTCTTGTATGGAAACTATGCAATGGCCAGCTGCTGGCCGTGTACCATTTCAATGATTGACAACGTTTTCATAAAGCTTATAAATTACTAGACTATGTCCTGCAGCATTTTTATCTCCATGAGCCATGGCTGTTGTGAAAGATTTTTATTTTAATTTATTTTTATTTAAATTTTATAGACATTTATTTTAATTCTAAATGGGTTTTTGACATGAAATTTAAATTGAAAACCGATGTGAATTTTAATTTTTAACAGGATTGCAAACATTTAAGCAGGATTGTGTTGTCAAAATGAATTAAAATTCTAGTTAGAATTTATGTGTTTTGAAGTTTTTTATTTGAATCTATTGAACGGTGCTTTATACAGTGGTGTTTTTTGTTTAACAGCACAATGAAAGAAACGAGATTTCCAAATTATTTTATTGAATTTTGTATGACCAAGCAATTTATGACATAAAATTCAAAAGAGAGAGAAGCAAGAAAAATCTAGGGGAGTTTTTAATTTTAATGAATGGCAAAATTAAGAAACTATTCCATTTGAATGTATTGGCTCATATTCCAAATGTTTAAAAAAATTAGTTGTAATATATGATGTGCTTTTAACCAATCAGTTCCGGTTTCATTTTTTCTGATCTTTTCAAACATTCTAATATATTATGAAAAATATCTCAAAAGCCCGTTTTTGGTCTATTATGTAGTTCAAAAAGAATTGTAGTGATTAATTTATAAAAAATTATATTAAAAATAAAAACTTGGGGGAGGGTTATGAAGTTTTCGTTTTTAATTGTGTATAAGAGAAGGACAAGAACTGCTCGGAACTGTGCTTCTATTTATTTTTTGCAATTGGTTGTTGCGCTAATGTGTTTGGATGGGGGAAAAGATAAATAATTTTCCCCTATTTATTATTATCCCTCATTATTTATCAAAATAATAGGTGAAAAAATAGGGCCAATCCAAAAGAATGTTCCTCTGCTCTATTATAGAAGTGGGGGGGAGGATTAAAAGTTTTATTTGTATAATCATGTTGTTAATGTATTTGGGTCTGCCACAATTTCTTAAATGTAGCAAATTCCTTTTTAGTCAGAAAATGATTTTAGCATTTTACAATTAATAAGACCTGAGCAGTATAAATACGTAACGCTTCTGAAATAATCATTTCTTAATAATAGCTATAAAATGGGTCATTTTTTTGTTATACTGATCAAAATATAAATCAATTTGATTAATTATTTCTTAACGAAAGCTTTTCAAGTCTACAAATCTGAATCGGTGTTGTACATCACACTCAGGAATAAAACTATTCTTAACGTAATAATACAAAATAATATATTATATAGGGAATGTAAGTGTATAGTACTTATATCATGATTTTATCTGTGACCTCTGTATATTTTTATGAAATGACACATCACACTCTTTGTTTGCATCCTGTTACAGTACAAGTGTTCAGTCTCTGTGTGAAATGTTGAATTTCCAGATTTCTATTGCTGCTTCTGTGTTTGTCATGATAAAATTATATTAATTTTAAGGGTTTATATCCTTAAGTTATTGATGAATAAATCTGCTAAATTCCGTTCTTTTACTTCCATATGTAAAATTTCATGGCTTGCACATTTGTGGTCCAGCTTCTGTATAAATTGTATTAGCGTGTATATTGTTGAGTATTACATCCAACTGATTGACCATAAAATTGTGTGAGTAGATTTTAATTACCTGTAATGACTATGCATGGTGTCGTGAGGGACGGAAAAAGTATGTAACTGCCTACAAAATACTATTTAAGCAATAAGGTAATAACTCCACAACTTGAATTATTATTTTTTGTGCGCATCTTGCTAAAAATGAAACTGTGTTGTTGGTAATTCATATGAATTACAATTTTTTCATTGAAGTTTTAGCTGTGACAGTGTATCTGAAAAAATTTATTCACCATACAGGACTGAAAACAAAAGCAAGTGCTATAAAAAGAAATCGTCCATAAAAAAAAAATTTCTTTTTAACTATAGTATATTTTGTTGAAATAATGTGAATAAATATAGATATGCTTTTTTCATATTTAAGTGCTGCCTGTAGAATTATCAGTCTCGGTGAAAGAAGAAAAGGTGAAATTGTTTTCTAGGTAATTTTAAATTTGAATTGAGTTATGAAAAGATTACAAAAACATGTAACTTATATAAAACACGACTCAAATCATTATAAAGATAAAAATTTATTTTCCATTTATATTTTTTTACAGCTAACAGTAATAGAGTATTTAAATAATGATGTGTGTTGCTTGTGAAACTCCTAGCATTTTCCTCACTTGTCGAAGTAAAAAAAAATCATCCGATATTTTTATTTGAAGCAACCTTAAAGTACTTCCCCATAACTTTAAAAAAGACTTGCATGTTTCTCAAGAATAGCCTGTGTAAGCCAAGTCTGTATATTATTTACATTGAAGTTTGTTCCATTATTTTGTTGCATATCAACTGTGAGATTTTGCAACTAAATGATGGAATCTGTGCTGTTCATGGTAGTTAAGTTTCTGCTCAAAGAAATGAAATAAAATCAGGAAAGCATGTGCGATTTTTAAAAACTTCAGCCATTTTTTGATGATTTGTATTTAAATATTTTTGTTAAGTATTATAAAAAGTTGTTATTTTTATCAATCGATTGGTGATATCAAATAGTATAAGTATTTGGGTAAATTATAAGAGCAATGCTAGCTTTACTAAGAAAATTAATATTAAATAAAAAAAAATCTGCAAAATATTTTTCAATGTTTGTGAGAATTTCCTTTCAGCTTGCCATATAATTTTTATTGCAGTCAAAGAGAGAACACCACATTTTTATTGCTATTATTTAAAGTTAGCATATCTGCTTTTTTTTACCATTAATATATATTAGAGTAACACATTTATTTGTTCAATTCAGAAAAGAAAGTCAGAAAAATTTTCTCATGTATATCAGACTTCCACTGTGAAGAGAAATTCCATTAGAGTGACATAGATTTAATTGATTTGCGTAACATAAGTTAGATATTTAAATTTGCATTCAAACAATCTGTTAGAAATTTAAAATTTTATAAAAGAGAAAAAAATATGCATTTTCGATGAAGGATAAAAATTTGATGTAGCACTTTTCTTTTAATCAAGTATCCAATCTAGTATGATTAATTTAAAGCCTTATATATCAACACTGTGGTTTTCTCAGTTAACATACAACAATTTGAGTGGTCAAAATGTGCATTGCTGTAATTTTTTTGTTATTATTTTGTTTCCTAAATTATTATATTAATTAATTATTCATAAATTATCCACCCTCGCTCATTAATCGTTTTCTTCTTGGAAAAAATGTAGTAAACTGTTTGCCATTTAATCTGTTTTTTCCTCAGCTCCCATTCCTTTTATCCAAATCTTTCCTTAACACCTCAGTTTTAAACGTATCAATGCACTAGTCATCTGAAAAGAACTTTTTTCCTACTTTTTGTGTTACACACAGTTTTTACATTATGATATCATTTGTACATTTAATTCACTTTGTTTTTGTATGCAAATAATTTTATATAAAATGGTTTAAATTACTAGACATTTGTTTGTGAAAAGTGTTATTTATTGTATTTTATTTTAATCTGTAGGGTTCATTCATTGAATAATATTGCTTTTGCTTCCAAGTTTTTAACTAACCATATGAGCATAGACTTTGAAACATTTGTGCAAACAATTGGATTTTTTACCTCAAATATGCCAATGCCTTTGAGGATTTTTTGTTACTCATAAAACATCAATATCCCTTTTCTAATGAATTCTGCATTTCATTTTAATTGTATTTCTTAGAGGAAAATTCCAAACACTAAAATTTATGTTGTTTTTTTGGAATTTTCCCTCCAATGTCTTTTAACATATTTTATGTTAAGAATGCATTATTTATGTTACCCTTAAAATGTTTTATTTTATGAATTTATAATCTCTTAGTATGTTTTAACTTAATATTTGGTACATTTTTAAGAAAATGCTTATACACCAGTCAGGTGAAGATAAAGCTTAAATTTATAAAGTAATGACATTTAGTTGATTTGGAACTTACAACCTTTATACTTCGATAACTTTTATATTTTTATACAAGGTATTCCGAACTAGTTTAATAAGCAAAATAAACTGTGTATTGTTAAATAATTTCTGTGAAATCTATCTGGAAGTCCACCCCTAAAGGGCCCCCCCACACACACACACACTTTAAAAAGCTAGATACTTACCCGCC
>BGPR01052515.1:0-10590 GCA_013235015.1 Araneus ventricosus
GAAAAAATTCATAAAAAATGCACAATGAAAAAATAAATAAACACTATGAAAAGGATGAACAAACTTTCTTCTCCTTGAAAAATCGAAACACAGAATTGTAAAAGCTAACAGAGCTTTGTTATTTAAAAAATTACAGCAAAACTAATTTATTAAAAACTGCTTCATTAATATCTGACATTATTCTTTTCACACTGTGATTACTATTACAGAAGAATCTCTCTAATCTGGCATCGGAGATGTCATGTTCTTGCCGGATAAAAGATTTCTCCAGTTACTAGAAGTTGCCTGTTCATATTTTGTGATGCAATCTGTAGAAATTGTAGCAAGCGAAATCCGCTGGTCATGTTTCCGGTGTATCGGCTAGAATTAAACTAATAATATCGAAAATCGTACAAATAAGTTAAAAATTAAAGCACATGCACGTAATTAGAAAAACAAAATTAAAGAACATTTTAAAATTACCATACATATTATCAACAAGGAAGTTATACCTTTCTTAGTGTGGTGGCATATATAAACTTTGAATGTTTGGCTGTTTACAAGATTGTTGCCAGAGTTTTAAAAATTTGTGAAGCTTCGTAATATCATTTGCTGACATAGGTGTATATTGCTCGGCAAATTTTATGAAAGTCTGCAATCCTTCGCCTACTTCCTTCCATGTAAGTTTCTTGGTATGCGTGTCGTCTCTATCTTTATCCTCACTCTCCTCTTCATCATCTTTCTCCTTTCTCAATAGAAATTCTGTTATTTCGCTGTCATGAGCAGGGAGTGTGAAGGAGAGAATTGTCTACATTCACTTAAGCCAGCGGCTTTTTTCCCCTAATCTAACACACACACACACACACACACACACACACACAACGTATTCGTGATTGCAGTCGTTGAAAATAAACAGGCCGAGCAAAACTACCTCTTATTTTTATTATCAATAGGAGAGTGGTGGATATATACGTGCATCTCCGTTTAGGTTACAAGCGAAAATGTACAGCAAAATCCCTGTATTCTCTCAGCTAAGGGAATAACATATTGACACGTGTGATCAAATTGAAGGGAATAATAGCTATTTTTAGTATATTACGTAAGTGTTTTAGGGAAAATGCATGGCGGCAATAAGTCGCCGATTTCGCGAGTTGTGTGCGCGTGGAAACGATTAAAATATTCTTTTAGTAATAAGTATGTCAAAACGAGAGATTTAATATACCTCCAGAGCGGGAAATGGAACGAAACTGGAGTTATTAAGACTTTAAAATAAATAATATTAGAATTTGAAATAGAATTAAGTGATATATATATATATATATAATTTTTTTTATCTCATAGACCTAAATTTCGGATGCCTTTAAAAGTGCCGTTATTTTGAGATTGTCGGTTCATTCAGTGCTTGTAGCGAGAGATTTTATTGCAGTATGTTCGTTGAAGAAGTACAGTTCTATAAGTGGAAATTAAAATTTTTACAATTCTGTAAATTTTTACGAAAAAGGAATAACTTATATGGCATTTTCTTTATTAGATATTTGCTATGATGAGTTTAGTTTAGTTCGGTTATATTAATTTCCCGTTTTGAAGCAACACGAAGTCTATTTTCGGATGGATATGGCAATTTTGAACCGCGGTCAGATGACGATAACGACACCTGAGCTGGTCCCCCTCTCCAAACATACGGACCACACCAGCGGGAGGACGTTTGGGCTCCTACGTATGATTTAACTTATTATATTCAGAATTAATCTAGATAAGAAAATTTCAAATCAGAGCGAGCAACTGTAACTTCTGTCAGACCTCTAATACAATAGTTCTCAAATAATCTTGACCTTTCCTGTGAATACAGTCCGATTTCAACAATGATTTTTGTTGTAGTTCACATTTTTTTATTAGATGATGTTAATTAAAGATGCGTCAATCGAATCTACTGGTTTCTCTCCCATTCCTTCAAAAATGCCTTCCCTTGATTGCATAAGTTTGGACAAGCGTTATGGTTTGAATTAAAGAATAGTAGCTTAAAGATGGAATTACCTGTTTACGGTCTATGTATAGTTTTGGAGGAAAACAGACATTCAGATGTTATAAGCAATGCGAGAAATAACCGAGCTGTCGACTTTTGTTCGGAGCCTTTAATGTCTGCTCGTGCGGTCTGGGGAGCTTCAATTATTTTTAATTTTAACCTGTTTTGAGGTGAGATAGGAATTGAACGACGAGTGTCCTGATAAGTGCTGTAAGAGAGCAAATTACCCAAGAGGTTTCTGTTCCACTATCCATCACCACGTACCTTGAAACGGAAGAGGAGTGAGAGATATTCACAACCAGCGGGAGTTGTCGCCCCTAAACTTTCTTGTATGTTTCCCCCAAAAAAGTGCCGGTTCCCCTCCCCCCGCGTGGATAAAAAAAATTCGAACCTACTGTAAACCAGAAACTAATGACCATCAGAAGGTTTTTCATTGTAGATTATAGTGATTATAAAATATTTAGGTAAAGAATCAAATTCCAAAGAGATTCGTACAGATTAAAACCCATCTATGACACACTGCTAGTTCCACACTGTACTAGCCGGATCAAGGACAAAGTGACGTAGTTCTCTCCCTAGCTTCCGCGTGCACGGATATTGCTACCAGTACGCATGTGCATGGAGAAGCGGATTAGAAAAATTAATTATGCAATTTGAACGCCTTTTTTTAACCGATTGAAACGCAATTTGGGCACAGATCTATAATTAATGTTAGCAACCGTCATACCAATTTTTATTTGTCTAAGCCAAAGGTTTAGGAGATGTAATTTTTACAAGTATGAAATTGTACAGTCCGACAGACCATCAACCCTTCGACGGATTTGGTTCAAAATTTCATACGGACCTACATTCATGATGATGAAACTGTGCACCAAATTTTATCCATCCAGCTATTCAAGGTTTTGAGTTATAATGTTCATATTACAGACAGACTTCCTGTGGACGGATTTTGTGGAAAATTTGATAGAAACATACAAATTATGTATAAAGATCACATACTAAATTTCATCCTCGTAGCTGTAATAGTTTTCGAGTTATCGTGTTCACAGACAGACAGACTTCGTGTTTTTCGGACTCAGGGAGGTCTAAAACGCGGAGATTCGTCAAAATTTCGAGTTCGAATTTTTTGGCAATTACAATACTTTCTTTTTGTATACTTCGTTTAAGACAGTAAAAAGGGAAGTTCTATGCTAAAAAAACCCCACAAGGCAATTAACCAAAGCATCGTGCTGACGAATTAATTGTCTCGAGTAGAGGGAAGTAAGGAACCGCCCAAAGCACGCGAATCATATTCATATCTTTCCTTTACCAAGGACATCAGGGTCACCGATAAGATAAGGCATCCTTTGCCGTCTGCAGAGAATTAATGAATGGGAGCTCTATGGTATTCTCAAAAAAGGGTTTTGAAGTAATAACCTAAATAGGTTTCTGTTAACTCCCTGGCAGACTATCATTTGTACCTGTGACACTCTTTCAATGATACCTTTTTCTACCCTAATTCCGTAAAGCACCCAATTCATCTTTGCGTTATTGCATTTCCTACACCATCTCAGTGTAGGGTACTGTTTCAATATTCTGATTTTCATGACTCCTAGGTGGTTTTCTTTCCTGAATTAAGGCGAAAAAACCAATCCACAACCCAACCAATTCTGCATACTAATGTAGAAAGAAATTTGCTAACAAACTTAAGTTTGAGATCAATATAATTAAATGTTCCTTTACAAAAGTCAATAAAACAGTATAATATTCAGTAGATAAGCAAAAGTAGAGACAAACAAAAAAAATCACAGTACCATTTTTATCATGTGGGCCGTTCATACGATATTTCCTCTGTGTTTCGAAAGAATGTGAATCAAAGAATAATTTTTTTTCACCATAACGAATCTTGTAATCCAGATATGCTGGCAGTTTCTTCTTGTCAAAGCCATGGAAAACTGTTCCTATGAAAGATAATCTGCCTTTCTTATACAATGCATAGCTTTCCATATGCTTTTCAGATTCCATGCCTCTTGAAGCTAAAATTGATGAAGAACATTATCATTATGTAATTAATACACAAAATGTTGGCATCGTTTCGAGACAGACCCCTAATCAACATGTTGGTTATATTTAACAAAAACAGCAGGAATATTCTCTCCTCGACTTTCTCATATACTTATCCAATATGGCCCGTTTTGAGTTTAACTTCGTAGTATCATAAAGATAACCGGGTATGTTTTTACGAACTCTTCTCTTTGACCGTTTGGGTCTAAAATTTGATATAGATATACAAATTTATTCTTAAGAGAACAAACCAAATTTCGTTGATCTCGCTTGTTATGTTTCTTAGTTACCATGCTCAGATACAAGGTAACAGACAAACAAATAGCTTATCGAATGACGGATTTAACCCTTTCGCTCCTAACGCCGGCTATAGCCGGCATGCACAATATGACTCGCAGAAACGAGCACCGGCTATAGCCGGCAGCATTCATTCAAACATTAGTTAATCTTTATATCATACAATATATATTAATTTCTCCCCGCCGTCCGGTTCCTTTTAATTTATGTTCATTTCTTATGGCAGAAATCATGGGATCAACAGATCTACAACAATATTCATTCTATCCAACCGTTGTTAAAATTGTGGCCAGTTGTCCCAGTGCGGATGCTCGATGTAAAATTAAATCGACTTCGCATTGGTCATACCCGCTTAACCCATAAGCATCTATTATTTGGTGAGAGGTGTCCTGTTTGTACAACATGCCATGTGAATCTTACAGTTCATCATATTTTAGTTGAGTGCCCTGTTTTTAGCAATCATCGTTCGCGTTCTTTTAGCTCTGTATTAGAGACTCATTAGAGACTTGGTGGGAAAACGTCCTCATCAACGTATTTTTGCATTTTTAAAGGCCATTGGAATTTTTAACTACTTATAGAAATGACCGTGTTTTATGGAGAATTTTGTTTACTAGTTCTAAATGGTCAGTTTGCTAATTCAAATTTTATTTTGATTTAAAACAAAATTGCTCAAAGTTCACTATTCGCTCATTTTAACATGTTTTCATTTTGCACCATACGCTTGGCGCAGCATAGCCAATACTGGTTCTTGTGCCATAAAACTCAACAACAACCAACCCCGCCGTCCGGGTCAGCGCCTTACACCCTCTGGGTAGACTGTGCCGGAATGGGCAAATAAATAAATATATTAATTATGTTTTAATTATAATTATTATTGATTATGTAGAAATTATGAATATATTGTTTTGAAGAAAAATCCCTTTTCTTTCAAGAGCATACCAAGCACGTTTGTAGCGGAGCCGGTACGCACCCGAAAGCAGTTCTGGCACTGTTTTTTCCCCCCACGAGAAATAAATAAGAAATAATTATGAAAACGCTCTTAAAACAGCGCGATTTTTGTCACCCAGATTACATCGTCCCGGCAGCATATAGGCATACTGTACCCTAGTAGAGCACCATTGTAACTTTGGAGGGTTCTGATTGGACAAGCGAATCTGACGTCACTCTTCTGAACATCGCTTCAGCAGTGAGACATTCGTATCTTGTTTATAGTTCAGAGAACTTTAAATACTAATTTTTTCTCCAATATATTGCCTGAATTTGTTTTCAGAAGGGGAATCTTTCTTCTTCTTGATTTAATGTCGTTAGATTTGCTTTAAATTCTTTCTTTGTGAATATACTGTCATGATTTTTTTTTTGCCCCTTTTGAATTTCGTCATGTTTTAAAAATGTGTAACAGATGGCAGCACTGTAGCTTGCACTCGTGCACTCGTTCTAAAACTGCTTTGAAAATTCTTTCTAAATTTTAATTCAAAATTTAATTTTAATAACCTTTTACAAAACTCCATGTTGGTTAAAAAATACTAAATTTTGCTTGAATCATTGAAATACGATTTTCAACCTTTTACTGAAATAAGACAAGTTTTTTTTAACAACCTTCCTTTTTCATAAGTCGTTATCGAGTGTCATGAAAAAAGATTGGTTCAATTTACTTTTTTAACTCCTGTTGGTAATATTTTTTATCTGTTGCTGTATTAATGAGACAGTGAAATCATACTAAGTATTTCGTTTGCATGAGTTTGTGATGAAGTCAAGAAAATGCATAATTAACCATTATTGAAAATGAAATGAAATGAGATAAAATAAATTCATTTAAAAATCTTGTAAAGAATAAGTGAGAGCGTGGTCAGAAGCATCTGTGGTCAGAGGTAATAAAACAAGCAGAGCGTAGTTGCGTCAGATTCATTTGTCCAATCAGAGCCCTCCAAAGTTACAATGGTGCTCTACTAGGGTACAGTATGCCTATATGCGTCACGGCACTGCTTATTTTGCACTGACGCCAATGTAGTTCAAGGTTCAGGCGTAAGATGTAAATCCAAATTCCAAAGACTGTCGACGAATAATGTGTACTTTTCGGGCGGACTCCGTTTCAGCGGCGGTGTTACAACGGGGGAAAAGGATTAATCCAACATTAGGGCAGATATGCAAGGGTATTTCGGAAAGTAAAGATACAACACATACAGGAAGGAAGAAAAAATTTTGGTGAACGTGTTGGCAACGCTGACTTTAACCTTGAAGCTTCCGCTTTCCCCTAGCAATCGTTTGTCATTCCTGTGATAAACTGGTGAGTGAGCCCAGAATCCCGCCAAATGTGAAATCCGCTGCGTCATGCGTCTTCTCCGTCCAGCGGATATTAGCAAAGAAATTGCTTCTGTTTATGGGAATACTTCCAGTATAATGTTATGCAATTCTTTCAATGTGAGACGCTTATTTGCACGAATTGCTTTCTCAGTTCTTTGAAAAAAATGCATCAGAGATGACAGATGACCTACCTGTTTTGTGTTCCTCATGAACATCTATCCTACCTCCAGAAAAGTCACGATATCATTTCATTAAATTTTGTCGATTCGTAATGTTCCCATATAAACGACAATAATTTCTTCGTGAACATTCGCTGGTCGCTCACATTTTGCCTTAAGAGAACGTATGACGGATCGCACTTCTCATCTGGTGGAATTGTGAATCGCCGCAGCCATTGTAAAGCCGTACTGCTCGAACCACATTTATTACAGGAATAGCAAATGAGAGCGAGGGGAAGGTGAAAAGTTCAAGATTAAAGCCACCGTTGCCAACGCGTTCACCAGAACTTTTTCTTCCCTCCTGTCTGTATTGTATCTTTACTTTCCGAAACGCCCTCGTACAACCTTGGTGCTTAAACCATATTCTAAAATTCACCCATTTAACTTGTTGTCTTTAGGCATTGTTAATGGTACAATAGTTAATACTGGAAGTTGAGGGTCACAGAGCCCAAGCACTGAACCAAAATACTCGTCCCTCGTCGCCTCCATATACGCACGAATAGACAGACAGACACAGAAACGGATTTGCTATAAAATTTAATACAGATCTACGATTCTAGCAATAAAACCATACGCGCAATTTCGTAGATCATTGCATTTTTGAGTTATCGTGCTCGTGTTCAAATGTACACGAGCGAACACAGACAGCATTCCTGAAAACGGATTTCATCCAACATTTGATAGAAATGTACAAATTTTAGTAAAAAGATAGCATACCAAATTTTTGAGTTATCGCGTTAACATACCGAGAGACAGAGAAACATAATTTCTGAAAAGGAATCCTCCGGACTCGAGAAGATTTTAAACGTGGAGATCCATCCACATTTCGAGGTCGAATTTTTAAATTTCTCTCTGTATACGAGAAAATGAAAAGTGTTGAACGAAAGACGTTAAACGCAGCGGTCTTCAACCCTTTAAAGCGGAACATTCGCGAAGGGAGTGCTCCAAGCCATTTGGAACGCCTCGCACCAAAACCCGTCGTCAATGCGAATATTCGATGCGAAGTGGACTGTTGTGGTCAAAAAGTTTGGAAACCCTGAACTACGATTCTGAAGAAGGGGAGAGATGATCTGTCACGAAAGAGAAAACCACCAGTGGGGCAGGAGAAGTGTGGGTGCGATCCAGCAAGGGACTTTTACAATTTGGGAAGCGTTTTGAAAGCGGAAGGAGGAATAGGCTGGGATCGCAGTGATCAGCGGTTTCGAGCCGCCGTGAATGACTCATTTAATGGATATTTTTTAAACTTGAATCTTTGGATAATAATCGTCGAACTGCAAATTTAAATTATGAATTTTATTTATAAGTATGCCTGAGTATTCAGCATATTAAATATTTATTAAATTCTATAAAATTATCCGAAAATTCAAGTTTAAAAAATATCAATTTGCGGAAAAACCCTCATTATTTTGTTTCTCTTAGAAAGAAGCAGAAATTCTCTTCACTGCAATGCCGATATCTTTCGAAATGTTAATGGAATTTAACTGAAATTTTTATATAAGTTGCTCTACATATCTGGCTTTGAAGTTACGGAAAAATTACGCTACGTCTCGCACATGCGCAGTAAAACATTATTTACTACAAATGCTCACATTTTCTCTAATATTCAAAGTATTTATTCCAAATTTTTACACAATACTTCTCTAACATATTGTCACATATTCTGTAAGTTTCATACAATTTGATTAAAAACGCTGTAAGTTATAAGCGAAAAACAGGCGAAACAATTTTGAAGTGAGTTTCGTATAATTTAGTGGAAAACTCTGTATCCTGTAAACAAAAAATATGCAGGAAAATTTGGGATTATAGGAGCAATCCTTTATATCTTCCAGAATATACTTGCTATTTTTACGAAAATGCAAGTACCCATTGATGAAATTTTCAAATCTTTATCAGCTTTTTGTGGACCGGGATGAGCCCAGATTTCATTTTTCTTCAATTTCTGGTCGGTCCCCTAAATGCCCTCGTGACCGAATTTTCACTGTAAAACGCGATTTAGAGTCTATTCTTTACTTGGACGAAGCTCAGTGGCAGTTGGTTTAGCCTCTCCGGAGAAATTCTAGAAAATGTGAAAATCCGAAAGTGCATGAATACTTTTGATCATATAGTGTATGATTTAGCGTGCAACAGGCCAAGATGGGTAAAACAAGTTGGCCCTGCGTTCAGATAAATGCCTAAATATATTTAGTGATTATGTGGAAAAGTGATCAGCAAGTATGTTTCTTAATTCCCTTTTGTATTTTCCGCCTAAAGTTGATAAATAATTTTTTTTACCCTTGTAGACTTTTTTTGGATCCATCCTCGTACATGACAAGGTTTGACGACAGTAGACATTTAGAGATATTAAACAGACGCAGAAACATTGACATGGTACCCAAGGATTCAATCAACTAAAACGTTTGCATGAGTATAATACTGGAATTGCATTTGTTGATAATAATGAGCATTGAGAAATACTGATAAATACTAATAAAAATATTAAAATGGAACTATAGAAATTTAAGAATATAACTTACTTATTTCTCCTTGGTGGTTGGTGCTTCTTTGAAACAACTCGATGGAATCATTTATAAATTTGCCCGTAAATTCGTCAGGTGGAGTATACAGAAATTCCAACGTCTCATAACTCCCCTCCTCCACTCCTAGAGGATCAAACGGTTCGTATGTAGTCATATTACTCCAGCGGGATCCTGTTGATCTGTCATCTATCCTGTTATGTTCAATGTTGTAATGGGACGATTCCGATTCAATAATAACAGGTACAGAAGCTATAAAGACAGGAATGACGATTTCGAAAAACGTTACTATGTAGTGCCGCTTTCTGAGCAGGAATCCTTTGTACAACAGAATGAGAAATTTCCATAGACTGCTGCTGCCTTGCGCCTTCGAAACCCTATCAGGTTGTGCCTGTAAAAGAACAAAATGTTTATCACTCGAAAAACTACCCTATATGAACAAAAACTGGCGAATTGTCCATTGGAGTTGAACATCTGCAGCATCTCTCGTAGTGACTCATAATTTTTTCCCGACAATCCGATCTTCATTTGTTAAGTTGCGTTTACATTTGGACAATCCTTGGGTGCAGTACGGAGCCACGTGATTCAACAAGATCTTGTGACCTTCAGACAGTGGAAAGGTTGTAAAATGGATAGGAATACGACTCGCTATTATCCTTTTTTCCCACTTACTACGAATGAGTGACTCCTTCACATTAGATTGATTTGTCACTTGAGCTTAATGGCGTCACTCGGCTTTCTTTTGCGCCCAGCGATTATCCCATCGTAAAAGCAGCTTTAAGTCCATTTATCCTAGTGTGTGTTGCGAACAGTTTGCGATTAGAGGCTGTGAAAGCTCATGAGCTTAGTGTGAATGTCGAGGCAGTAAAGTTAAATGATTCAAATTTGCTAATACAGTACTTTTTTATTTTTTGAAATTATAAAAATTAATTATTACATCAATATGATATTTTTCACGAATCAAATACTTCAATTCATCGATATAATTACGTTTACTGTCCATTCATTACCATTACTTTCAAAATGATAGTACTCGTCTGACAGTGAAACACTATGCGAACTTACCAAATATTAAATACCTAGTGCGAAAACCTGTGGAATATTTATATTTTATTTGAATTAATTGGGCCTGTCTTTATAGAGAGTAGTATAATTTGTGAAGGTTGCTTCAACTGACTAAAAGAATGCATTATGTCAAGCATTCAATAGGTTTTAG
>BGPR01052516.1:0-10590 GCA_013235015.1 Araneus ventricosus
ACCTTCGTTCAATTCCCATATTATCCATAATCGCAAAATATTAAACAGACCAACTATAATGCGATATAAACCTGGTTCAATATAGTTGATGACCTGCAGTAGATGACGCAACCTAAAGATATCTATAAATGGATCGGATGGCGGTCAGTCAGGAGTGGGGAATGAAATATCGGATCGGATGTAATATGACTCGAAATACAAATTATCTCGATATATCTTTTATGTTAAATTTGTGTTTGTCTATTTATGTCGTGCTAGTCCTGTGTTGTCATAATAAACTAAATTAAAAGAATATTGCCTAATTTCTCGGCTTCATTTTTATATGACACTTTAACATGTCTTTTAAAGCATTGTAATTTAGCAGAAATTTTTTAACTATTTTTTTTTTTTTGGAGATCTTTCAGCGTATCCTTTTAATTTTCTATCTACAAATTTTCGAATCAAACCACATTTTAGTTATAGCTACGGGGTGCTCTAAATGAGCCAAGTTTAATTACGATCACATTGTATATTTACTAATTCTGGAATTTTCTGACAACGACGTTCTGTTAAAATAGCACTGTATTCCATAAAATAATAAAAAAATATTACATAACAATATGATTGGTTGTGGACGGTAAAAACACAAGTTTTTATATGCTAATTAATTATTCCAATTCTTTTAAATATATATTTACCTTTTATAAATTTTAATAAGTCATGCTCTTCACTTACACAATGAGATGCTATAAAATTCTAAAATACAGCTACTCTCATAATAATTAAGGGATCATTTTTTACAAATAAGTAAACTGAATTACACGAGCATCATCATCCATTCGTTATCTGAAAAAATTAATTACATTTAGAAAAAAAAAAAAAGAAAGAAAAGTGTAAATATTCGAGTTAAAAGATTATATATATCAGCTTTATCGAAAGAATATATAACGCGTAAAATAATGCGGTTGTCTTTCTACTCACCGTTGATTAAATATCCAGTTTTGAAATCTTTCAAGAGTGAAAATTTGCATCGTACATTTTGACTAAGGTTATGGGTGTATCAATGGCTGAAAAATTTTGTTTCAAATTGATTAATAATGGTACTAATCGCAAAATTAACGAAAATAACTTTTATGAGAAAAATATATTATGAAAGATAGAAACTTATTAGATCAAAATTTATACAACACTAATAAATCAAGTTTTCTCCCCTTATTTTTTTCAGGTATACTTTCATAATCCGTTGTAGCTCCTAGTGTGTCCCTGTTACTCCGGACATCTCACTCAACTAAGCGGAAATGCATTCATTGTTTTCTTTTCTGCTTTTTCTATGGAGTCAATAGTTATTACCTATCCAAGCGCTCCAAGCTGTATTCAACAGGCATATACAGTTTGAAATCAAAATGTCACGTTGTTTGAATTTTTTTTGATTTTTCGATTGATTTATTTTTGAGGTAAAGGCATTTTTACTAAATTTTTAGAATCTTTAATATTTATGGTAAAAACAAATTTTAATTGATTTTCTACCAATTTTTCCATACTTTCTTTCTAAAAGAAAAAACCCAAACCATTTTTCCTCCTATTTTAATTTTACTTTAGAGCTTAACGTAATCTTGGCGTTTTAAGCATAATTTAAGTCATTTTAAGAAGTCTATGCTATAGAATTAATTTTTAGCACTAATGGGATAATATGGCGCATAGTTGCATCAACAGTGAAAATCGATTATAGGCGTTATGGAAGGTATCTCTTCTCTTTGACTGATATGGTGGAATTTGATAGAAATATAAAGTTTTAGTATGAAGATTACATAACATATTTCATTCATTTACCCTCAATGTCGTTTGTATTATCTCGTTCCACTATCACGACGGTAAGCTAATGGACTGACAGTCTGCTCTCTAATAGATCTGGTCCTAAATTTGTTGTAATCTGCAATTTTATGCAAAAGCAACATATAAAAAATCGTTGCTTAATTATTTGTGTTTTTTGAACTTATTGTTTTTATATATAGATATCGTTTTAGTCCTTGGAGTGACAGATTTTTTACTTTCTCATTATACAAGAAAGCAAATCGTCAAAAAATTCTCGAGATTTTTTGACGAATCTCTTCGTTTCAGACAAGTCCATACAATTTTGGAATTATGTCTGTCTCTTGTGTCTGTGAACTTTACGATATCAAACCCTATTAAAACTATAGGAATGAAATTTAGTATATGGTCTTTACACATAATTTGCTTGAGTTTCTAATAATTTTGAACAAATTCGTCCAGGGAAAGAGTCTGTCTATGTCCGTGTTAATGTAGACATAATAACTCACAACTTAAACTGAGTGGATAAAATTTGGTACACATTTTTATCATCAGGGAATGTAAGTTTGTTTCGAAGTTTGGACAAATCTGTCAAGGGTTGACTGTCTGTCTCTGTATAATCGCATGCCGCGTGACCTTTTAAAGTACTTTGATAAATGAAATTTGGTATGTGGCCTTCTTACTTTAATGGTGGATTTGTGTCCAATTTACATTGCCAATCGGTTAAAGGCGTTCAATTTGCAAATTTCGTTTTCTTTATCTTCCACACCAGCCCTATTGATAATCACGCCTAATTCCACTTCCGCTTTGGACGACCTTCGGAAATCGTGGTATAACGTTTCGCTTATTATTTTCCTCCATTGCGTTATGGGTTCTTGTTCGTTTTACTGCCTTTTAAGCTTATTTTTCTCTACGTGTGATCAGGGTATACGAAGGTTTAGCGGAGACCACTCCCGCTGGTTTTCAAAGAAATTTGTCTGGCACTTTGTGAAAAGACCACATTTTTCATGTCCACGTTTCTGACGTCTAACTTGCTTTGCTTTTGATGATCTATTTACATACAGGTTTGAATGGTAGTTTACCAAACTTTAGAGTAGATAAGGACCCTACTGAGAAACAAGTCATTTTTACTAAACATCGTTGGAAATACAAAGATTGGGGCCGCTACTGGGGCCCTTTGTCAGTGAATTAAAAGATAAGAAAAGGATGAATCAAAAATCATTTAAATTCATTTGCTGGTATCTAATGTATAGTTTATCAATTATTTAATAAATATTTCATAGTTAATAATAAACATTTCATGAATTAATAACGTATGCTGTTGTTTACTGACTTTTTTTTTATCAGTTGCACTGGTTGGCGAGGAGAATTATCAGAAATTGATACGTAGTTCCATTTGATAATTTTTTTCCAAGCTGTAAAGCGTTAGAATAAAAATGAATTTCCTTAAAGACTAAAACAACTGAAATACCCAACAAATTGAAAAATTTATTAAAAAGTAGCCTTTCACTTTTATATTTCAGTCTGTACATTATCCTTCTCAAGGTGATGCATGAGAAACCTGGCAATTCAGACTTCTTCGTGCACTTTGCTAAGCCTGGAAAATGCATTGAAATTGGCTTTCAATGCTTCATTCTAACTTTACATATATATAAACTGGTTTTGCAAAATTAAGAACCAAATGAAAAAATTCGCACTTAACGGTGGCACCAGGCAAAACTGGCTGGGCTCCTGTCAGGATATAGACTAGGATCAGATGCGACAGAGCATGCATATGTGTATGAGCGAGGGCTTGGTGTTGGAAAGGTCTAGGCACGCTCCAGCATTTCTGTGAAAGTTATTGCAAGGTTCAAGCCGGTTTGAATGTCGTCAATTGCGGTGATTGTTAGTCAGCATGATATGTCCAACAAACATTCCTGCTCAATTGACATCTAGATGACTTTACCTTCGAATCATTAGGACGTTGGAAAGAATGCAGTATAAGTATTGTAGCCGAGTTGTTCTAGACCCCTCACAGCATCTTGTCAGGGTGGGAACATGTCGAATGAAAAGGTACAGCTGTCTCAAGGGCAAGTATTGGTCATTTACGAGCTCTTAAACATGATGGCAGGACGACTGATATCTTGCCCGGTGAGGAGGGCCAGGTGACACACATGGGTGAGGCGCAAGACATATGCAACAAACTACTGGACGCCTGTTATCGACTTTGTCGTCTCCAAGAGGTCGCCACGTCGCACAAATGTGGTTTATTTGCGTTGCGACCTGTACGATATGTGCCGACAGCACTTACTAGTCCAGGCGTTTTCTGGAACTGGAAAGCAGAACTGGACAGACCAGCACTGGAGGTTCGAATTCTCGTATGGATATGATTCGGTTTTCCTAACTAGAGATTCTGGTCCTATATACATCTGTGAGAGCGGGTGAAACACCAATCACTTACTTCAACATCAGCGACAGGGACCGGTTTGGTGGTGGTGGAGTTCTCGTTTCCATTAGCAGAAGCCGTACAGACTCCCACATCTTCAAGGAGGGTCAGTCACTGGTGCCCAGTATTGTTTAAGTTCTGCTTCATCATATCGTCTTTTTAGAGGTAGGGCGTTCAGTTCTCCTACCTACACATTCCTACACTTCACAGTACTCTGGCTGAGGTATTGAATTGTGAAGATATTCCGTCCATGCATCGAAATTGGATTGAAGTCCCGAGCTTAGAAATCAATCGAACACATGAGACATTATC
Organism: Araneus ventricosus; assembly: GCA_013235015.1. Classification (NCBI taxonomy): domain Eukaryota; kingdom Metazoa; phylum Arthropoda; class Arachnida; order Araneae; family Araneidae; genus Araneus; species Araneus ventricosus. The sequence goes on from BGPR01052516.1 coordinate 4,526, forward strand.
GGAAGACGCTCATTAGCTAGGTCACAAACTTTTCAGCAACAATTCAGCAGCTGCAATTGACTACAAGAGGAATCGGCCGCGATTCCTCAAAAGCTCGTGGACAACCTCGCATTCCCAGTCAGGTGAAGAAATCTGCAATTCAGTCGGGAGTGATCATTTCCACTAAAGACTGAATTTTCTTGCCGTCCTCTTTCCACATGGACAATTCTGTGTTCTACTGATTTACTTTTTTGATGTTGACTTCTCAACAAAATTTTCGTATCTTTTGGATTTTTAATAAAATTTTGTTCACTTTGTCACTATTCAAAATATCTTGATGATCATATGGTATGATTTGTATCGATATAGAGTACTTCTACACGACATTATATTGGAATTAACTTGTATAATCTTTAATTTTTTTGAACACCACTGTATGTGATGAGTGATATTAAGGACAAGACGGTTGTTAACAACTTTTCATAGAAAGTGTTATCCCAGAATGTAATTTTAGTTAGCAACAAGTTGCCACAATTTGTCTGTGACAAGGTGCAAGCTTGCGGAAAGTTAACAAAGCCTGAAGTCACCATGGAAACGAACTTGCAGCACGCGTGCAAACTCATGCAAATTATAGCAAAACAGAGTATGAACACAACCCAGGATAGAACTCGCGACCTACCAGCAGTAATGAAACGTCGATACCATTCGTCCAGCTGAACCTCGGGCGAGAAGATAGATTTCGCTAATACATCGTTCATTCGATTCACGATTTATTTTTAAACTTTTTTCTTGATTTCATTTAATTTTTTGGAGTTGAAATATGATTTGAAGTCAAAGAGCGAGTTTCGCTAATAACACACATTTTTACTAATTTAAGAATAAATTATGAAATTAGGTTCAAAGTAATTACTTTAAAATGGGACAAAATATTCTGATTCCCTCAACAAATTTTTTTTTGCATTAATTCTGTATGTGTTCAATAAATATCTCAATTTTTTATCCCTGGTTTAACCTTTTAAATAGTTTTATTTTTTTTTCCAAGGGTGACACATTTATTATACTCCGTGCGATATTTGGTGAAATTTTTGGTCCCTAACACTGCCGCTCTGAATCCAGTTGATGTAAGTCTCAATGGAATGAATGAAACAATTTATTAGTAATTTCTACCCATTTATATGCAATTGCGTGTGAGAAACGATTAATCCCTATTTATTTTGTCTATAATATTCTAATTTGTATTTCATAGTAAAAATATTAAAAATTTTGAAAATTATTAAAATATTTTAAAGAATTTTTTGAGAGGATCACAATATTATTTCTTTAGAGTTATATCTGTTTCTTCAGTAATGTTCGTAAAAGTTTCAAAAATTAAAAATCTGTGCTTGCAGCACGTATATTTGCCAAATGCACAATAACCCGATGGACAACGTCTTTATCAAAGCCCATGAAACAAATCCGGACGAATTTCTATAAACCCTAATTGAATATCCATCATTTAATAATCAATGATTAATTAATTTCAATCAAATACTAGCTTTGATTTTTTTTTAGACAGCTTTGAAAATGAAAAGCCGAGCACCTAACACGGTAAAACTAACAGTTTTACTTAACTGTTCACTGATTAGTGAATAAACTGTTTCATTCACCTAATTTTTTCATTGAATGAAATTTGAAACAGTTTTCAAACACATAACTTTTCATTAAAATCATTTTATGCTGGTCACCTTTTTAAAATTCATTTTCCTTTTAAGATACAAGAATTTGATTATTTTCCAGATCCATGAAAATTTTAGCCAACTTTGTATGCTTACACTATTGCCAAAAATCAGCACATATTCATAACCTACAGAAAGTATTATTCTGAAGACAAAAGATTGCTCTTCTGAAAGCTCACTTACAACTAAATCAATCAAGCAATGCAAATGAATGTGTGCGCAACTATTATTTATAGATTATCATTTGATATCGTTTACACTTGATGACTGATGTTTTAAAAGGATGGTATCCTTTACGAATTAAAATATTGTAAAATATTTACACAAAGTTATAACAAATAAGTTATACACAAATCTACAATACAGAACCGAGCAAGGATAATAATTTTTGTTAATTAACTTTGAAATTATAAATTTGAGAATAAAATTTACTATTCATCTATTCCATGTTCTCTATTAATAATTTGACATTTGTCCATAATACGTACCAACTTACAAGAAATGTATATATCCATTGGCAATTAATTTCGTATGCACATTTAGTCAGAAATGCATATGAAGACTGCCATGCATATGATATTTAAGTATTTACTGCAGCAGTTTATATTACATCTTGCTGCCATCTATTGTGGCAGCATGTTGGTCATTCACGGCAGTTCTTTCCTATTATTGGTTTCGCATCCGTGTTGCATTTTTTTTATTTATTTAGCGAAATTTGTATTTCTTTTTTGAGCGAAGCTTCTGTGTTTGGATTTATTAACAATGGAAAACATCGTTTTTATGCTTTCTGTCTTTTTTGTATTAAAGTGTTTAACTTCGTAACATTTTGTTAGGAAAGTAAGTGACAATATTTGCTGATTGTAGAAGAAGAACGGTATGTGAAAATATATGGATCCCAAGGTCTCACGTAACCTCGCTTCTCTGCCGGGAATATCTATTGTGTCGATAGCCCGTGCAACCTCCAGACCCACACAATTAGTGTAATCAACAGTAACTTTCATCTAGACTTTGGTTTTCATCTAGACTGACTTCTTTTTTTTTTTAAACATATAATATATAAAAACTGGAGCATCGGCCCTCTTACCGTAGATGAAAGAAAATTAAGCGTACATAAACATTACTCTGTCCGCAGAAAGACAACAAGAGCGTCCCCGGCATGCTCGCCACACGAGTAGAATAGGGTTAAAAGTAATATAATGCATGAACGCAGAGAATTTAAATTCTCAAATTGGTCTCTGGAAAGGTAATTTTCTAAAACATATATTTATGAATACAATCTTTATAACATGTGTTTAATACATGTAATGCTGAAAATTTTTTTAAGTAGAAAAAGTTATTAAATTCAGATATTAAAATTTCTTTCCTATTATTATCAATATACGTCAAGCAAGAGAGTAGATTTTTTTATTCAGAACCACTCAAAATAAAATCGATAAAATATTCTAGACATTTATTATGTATCAATCTCATTTACATTCAATATACTTCCTTGTTATGTTTCCTGGTTTGCAGATACTTTTTTTTTTTCAGAAGAGACAAAATGTCACTGAAGTTCAAAACATACATATTTAATACCTTTTTTGATATTACTTTTTTGTTTTCAAGGTTTTTAATTATATTTTTTCATAACAGTTAACGGTGAGGTAAAGATGATATCGTAATACATCGAAGGAAAGAATCATATTAGTACTATTTTATTTTTTTCATGCAGCAAATCTCGTTATTCTTTTTTTTGCAACAGAGAATTATAAAAGCGGAAATTATTCAGGGTGCTATTTAATATTAATTAATTAATTCAAAATGTCATTGAAAATTTATTTTATTTATTTGCTCATTGCTGGATTTGTTCATGTTCGTAAATAAATAAAACATTTCGTGCCAACATTTGAGAAGCGATTATGTATAGAATTGTTGATTAGAGCATTAATTGTTTATTAAGATTTTCTATTATAGGCAAATAATTTTTGCGCCTTTTATTTATTTCTATTCATTCTGCAGCCCATGAATAGTCGTTCACTAATGAACAAATATGTCTGCTTGATTCGGTTCAAGAACTACAATAGGATGAATAATTGATATTATCTGAAACTGAATGTGTTAATATTGTTTTTAAAATTTAACCGCCTGAGATACCAATCTTAAATATTACACTAATATCAGTGGCATAATTGCTCTTAATCTTCCAGTATTTATTTTTACCAAGATTTCTAAATAGAGGTAATGTCCCATTTATTCAACTCAGGCATCAATTCAATAAACGGAAGTGGTAGAAGTTGACATCGTTATAACGACCCTCTGCGCCCCACAGCAAGGTCTTTATAACGGTGGTCCTATAGTGGATATGATTAAGAAAAGTACACATGCACTCTCAGCAGTTCTGTCAAAATAGGCTTCCCAAGAGATTCCAACTAATACTCAAGTATTTTTTTCATCATTGGCCTTAAGAAATAAAATTTTATCAATCAAAAATAGATTTTAAAGAAGTAGAAGAATTTTGGAAAAAATACTGAAGAGTGTCACTTTAATTCGGACGTTGTATTGGGATTAGGCGACACTGGACGATCGTTATACCCAGGTAAAATAACGTAGAGTGCATGGGGAAACATGGTCAGTTTTATCACGGGTCGTTATAATGGAATGGTCTTTTATAATGTGTGGTCGTTATATAACGAGCGTCGGTAGAATATATATATATATATATATATACATACGTTTCAATAAAGTACTGAAAAAATAACATTAATTTTGCATTTTCCAAATTTTCACATTATAAGTCGTCTATTGTTATTAATTGCATTTCGTTCAAAGAGTGCAATACACATCTTAAGACCTGGTTTTCAAGGGTAATTCCCTTAAATGATTGTAGATTTCTGATTGTATCAAATCAATGATCATAAAATTAAATATTATCATTAGTGGTTTTGTACTTTAGAGTTCGGTAAGAGTACATTTCTGTTCCTAACAAAGTTAATATATTTTTTGAGGCTCCAAGTAGTTTTTTATGTTATTTCATTTAAGTGGTTAAGAAGTACTGTTCTAGATCATAAAAAAGTACCAACATTCAGTTAATGATTCCAATTTAATTCAATGCAACAGTTTTTTACCCATTCAAAAAATTACATTCTATCAATACATACCTCTGGAACTTTGTACTCCGTCAACACGTTATCAACCTGACTCGTCTTCCTCCAATGCAGATGCTGCAAAACGAATTTTTGATTATTTTAGAAGTTTTTTCGTGCTTAAAAACTGCTCTAGTGAGTAAAGAATATTTTTGCGAACATAAACCTCACGAAGAAGAGAAGCGATTTTGTTCTGTGGAGAAGCAAATCGGTTTAAAGCGAAACTTTTGAATGGCCACATCAAACACAAAAATGCAGCTTTGCGAACCTCATGTTAAGAGTATAAAAATATCTGATAATGGCTTATTGTTAAGAGTATTAGCATGACAACATGAATTGCGATAGTAATGTCAGCTCCTCTTATGATATTTGACAATAATTTAAGCATCAAAGAACTTTGATTTAGAATGTTTAAAAGTATCAAAAAGGTAAAATACAATGAAAAATTTATAAAAAATAAAAAAGTTAAAAGTAATTGAATAATTTAAACAACTTTAAGTCGTATGAAAAAAATAAATGTATCTAAAATTTATCAAAATTTAAACATAAAGGATAAATTTAAAAAATCATGAAAACTAAAAAAAGATTTTTTTTTTCATTTTTAGAAAGAAAGTTTAAGAAGCGACAACAAAAATGTACTTCAAAGCATAAGAATACAAGTGATTTCGAAATTAATTAAAACCCTCGCATTATATTTCTAGCTTTTTGCTCTTATTTATAATACATATGACATCATTAATTAAATGCCTTAATAGTTTTTGTGATTGCGCTTGTCAATAACTATTTTGAAATTCTTGATATTCTTCCTTCAAGTTAAAGTTATAATGATTTTGGATAATCTGTACTTACAAAAGGCAATGTTTGTGTGCGTGCGTGCTATGTCCAGACAAATCTATCGAACCCACAGGCATGAAATTTGGCACACAGGTAGTCGTAACGGTTACTCAATGCACCTCGAAGCCGGAATTTTAAAATTTAATCTAGAAAATTTTTTATTTAATGTTTTGTGTTGTTTTGGGTCATTTTTGGCGCGTTTACGGCTGTAGTATCTTTTCTAACAATCGTTGAACAACAATCAATGCACCATCGGATAGAACAAACAATTTCCGTTCTAATTAAGTTTGTTTTTAGCTTCAAACGTAATTTACTGAATTTTGAGAAATCTTTAAAAAATTGTCAGTTTTGCCATCGAAATATTATTTTTCTTTTTAAATTTGCTGCATCCGACGTTCTAATAACACTATTATTT